>JAMKCH010020237.1:0-66298 GCA_023653785.1 Ophioderma brevispina
ACATTCATTGGGGAAATATTTCTATTGCGAAACCCAAGGAGTTTGCCTTGTTTTCATTATCCTACCCAAATTACAAAGCACACATCAGTCAGTCAGTTTCCGTATGAGGGCCTGCTACTGGTAACCAGTACGGACCCTTTTCCAGGGCCGAGTTGTCAGCAGATAAACTGTTTTACCGCCTCCCCCCAATCAATTTTCCTAAGAAATCTGATGAGGAAGGGGTAGCTGGTTACCCATGGTATAATGAAAACGAAATCTACCAACAAGGGCATCATCTCTGGAGAGCTATTGGCGGTCCACCCAGCACATGCGGCCTTGTATGGTGGGCATTGTTGCCCAAAGGCTAGGCCCCACTGCCAAAAATGTTGATTGGCATCAGGAAGGGCATCCATTCAATTATCTTTTGCTCCAATAATCATCACACAGCACGTATGTCTAGTGTGATGTGTATCCGGCCACCCCGTTGGCGGACAAACCGGACTTAAAAACTTTGGTTTAACTAACTTTTAACTAACTACACACCTATTTAAATCCTTAATCGTCCCATAATCTGAATCGCTTGATGACAAATCCACAGAAACTTTGAACATTAATGAGAATTACAGAAGCAACGTACATTGATAGCCCAAAAGATTAACTACTCCAGTAATGGTGTTATTCTGCTGCTCATGGTCACCATGAAGTCAACGAAATCTCTACGCCCATGTCTTCAGGAACCTTCTGTAAACCAGAACAAATAATAAAAAGTATTTACAACATCTCAAAGATGATCTTTGGGATATTTTCATTTGTCAAATCAAACAATGCCAAAGGGAAGTACCTTATTCCATTAATGATGGAAGTCCTGCCTGCAAAGAAACAAATATTCCAGCATAACTGAAAAAAGATTCCAACCCAACAACCAAACTCATAACTTTCATTTCTATCCAAAGGACATGGCCAATCCACATTTACCAGTTTTTACAAGCATTTTCCCATTTAAGTGAAAAGGTTATAACAAGACCATGTAAAAGTAAGTATGTTGAAAAGTACAATATGAGATACAGAATATTGCCCATAAAAACGCAGAGTTACTGTTGACCAACCATCTTGCTTTTTCAAGTACAAAATAAAAAAATAGCTCAAAAGGTCAATGGTACATTCAAATGTGCTCATGTAACCAATTGTGTGTTGATTTGATAACCCCTCACAAATACACACCACTTTTGGCCATCAACTCTTCACGATTTTCGCATGCACCATTTAACCTTGTTTGTGCATGTAACTCATTCAATATACGCGGGAAGAATTTTGGGCCACCATTTACACAGTGCTATGCAATATTCATGTAACAAATTCTTTTCTAGACACAAGTCTGTTTACAAGTTATTTTTAATGAACATTATCCATGTTTGTTGCAAGGTTGAAACTGAATGCACATTTACACAGTATTCGATATACATATAGGCAACCCGGCTATCGTTCCAGCATTATGGCCAATGTCCCATGCTACATGAACCGACACAACCCATGCCACTATGCCAAGTGACTGATGCCAACCTGAATTTTGTCTCTGACTGTCTTGAACATATTTTTAATATAGGACGGCATTTTTTGTGGGTATTGGACGGCACAAAGATGCACTCATTGTTATACCTTTGCGCTTAAGCCCTTAAATGGCTACCATAGCAGTTATTAACCCACACACCGCCTTTAGATTTTTTTTTAGATTTACATTAAAAAAGTCAACCATTCAAAGCATTTACTTAGAGATGCAACGTTTAACAAAACTACCTGCAGACAGAAAGGTGAAATAACAGAAATAAAATTTCAAAATGGATTTCCATCATAAATCACCAGAATATCATTCCATGAAAGAAAACATGCTAGTTAACAGTCAGTATTACTTGATAGCTGGCTATGTCCAAGGCAAACCAATAAACAAAACAGTCAAAACTTATCTTTTAGAAATACGGTGATTGGTTTAATGAATCTCCAAGCAGATGGTCATAATAATTATTTTGCACCTAGACCTTTGGTGTCATTCTCTCATCATGTTTGTTCATATATTTTTGTAAACTCACACCCTTGCTAATATTTTGATGACATTTTAATTCTTCATAAAAATAATAGTCTAGCTATTACAGATAGTGGCAAATGAGTATGGATAGTATTTTCATTTTAGTGAAAGGTATCCCCATTCTTCACGGGAACTTTTACCAGGTGTGCTCTTCACTAATTAACGAATGATGAATTTGAAATGATTGAAATTTGTACTGGGGATTGTTACCTTTTTTGTTGGATTAATTGATTCAAACAAATTTCCAAGATCTCTTTATTTAAAGGTGCAACAAGAGATTTTCAAGTATCCCTATTTTCGTGGATAGTAGTTGATTTCATATAGATAAGATGCTCAATTGATCCCTACCTTTTATTTGTTACAGAATTAACTTAAATGAAAAACCAGGTGATTGTATAAGCTTATATTTCATAGAAACATGGCCAAACTTTGTCATTTGTCCTATACGAAATTAGAAATTTCACAATTTTTGTACCAAAGAACAGTTTGTCAGCATTAAAATCCTTACAGATGGGGATATTTTTAGATACACAGCTTTACACCAGTGCCAAATCAAATTTACTTTTCGGGGACAATTATTTCAAATCTCTCATTTGCACCTTTAAGGACATTTCCTGATCCCAGCCTATTTATTTGTTTCGGATTCATTAGATATTTCTAAGAAAGGTTATTTCCAAACTTCAGTTTGATTCTGAAGTTGTTTTTATGTTTATGATCAGATTAGTTAAGTCCTGTTGCCGCATAGGCCACCTTGTTGTAATTTCGTCCATTTACAGACAAAATAGAATATGTATGATTTCTTCTACAGTAGATCAATTGCACGTAAGATCAGCCACACATACTATACTTGGGGCCAAAGTTTCTTGATTAAAATAATCTGTTTCTTTCTCTGAGTTAAATTTGGGGGAGGAGGTTGTAGATCACAAACTACTCCTTTACCACGTACTTTAATCTTAATTTTTTCTCTGTGCACATGTATCTCCTTTGACCGTACATATTGTTTAATATTGAATATCTGGGCTCATTACCAACAATATGCTGTTCAATGCTTGTCCACATAAACATGTCTACGTGAAAAAAATTTGTTCAATTGAAAACAAGAATCCAGGACATGAACAAATTCCACTGCATTGGTTTTTACATTATAACACCGATTTTGCCGACAATCACACACATCTGCAGACAAAAGGCAATGGGCCGACAGAATTCTGTTATGTGTGTGGCCCCAAATCACTGAAGTTTGCCCCCCACCCAGTTAAGCCAATACTTTTTTTTTCCCCAGCACCCCTTCCTGTCACCCCTGTTGAGCATAGTGATAGTTCCCCTTCACATAAAGGAGGTGGCTAAATCGAACCTGGTGAATTCACTTCCCAGTGCTGTGTTTAAAAGGCATGTTCCATGTATTTTTAAAGAGGCCAAATCGAGTCAAGTTGACATAATTAGCATGCACAAGTATATTCTTCAAACTAAAATCAATTTGCAGTTAGGCCGATAAGTAGAAAAGTGCCACCAATTTAATGCATGCTGTTAGCCTTTTTCAAACAAAAAGTTAAAAATCTGGACCACAGGCTTTTGCAATTAAGTCTATTCACATGCATAGAACAAACGCCTAATTTGCATAATATTTGCATATAAACTATTTACCAACCTGCTTTCATTTGATGTGATGATATGTCATCATGTGTACACTGGGGTATGAAACAAGAATTAGAAATGTAGGGAGGTGTATCAAGGCATCCAGTTTAGCCCTTATTTTGTGTACTACGGTGAGTCTAACAAAATTAAACAAGTAGATTCAACCCATCCTCCGCAGGAAAAGTTTTTGGACAGTTAGTGGAGAGGAGGCATAATTTCTGGCTGATTCACCGCTTCATGAACGAACTAAGATAATCTGTGCCTATTCATGTATCCAGAAGTACAAAGAATGGAGGACTTTTGTGCTCCCTCGTCATCCAAAACATGGACGCCAAGCCTTAAAATTCCAGTAACGTTCAACTCACCTTTATCTTGGAATACAATTAAAAACGATCAAATGTTATGATTAGTGTAGCTATAATGCGTTTAATTAACTTTAATGATTTCATTAGCACATAATTGATTTTTCTCTGCTAGCTGACTACATGTCAAGATTTTGCATAGAATTTATTTTCCATCCCAAATGCAAATCCCCTCATTCATCCCATACCTTCGGAAAAGGAACTAGAGGTGGACACAATGGATTGAATCTACTATAAATGAGGATTGTTTTATTACAAATTATTCCTGTCTTCGATACCCTGTTTATCACTGTGCATTTGAGACTCATCACTAGGCAGCGTGTGGTCTTCAACATGGATTAACACATTGCTTTCTTTGGTGCGCATTCAAAAGCTAAGCGGGATATGTGACATGGTATAGCAAAACCAAGCTAATTGGGCAGGTTCTAAGGAGGCCAAAATGGGGGAGTGTGAATTTTTTTCAAATTAAATTTGGAGTTTAAAGTAAATTCATTTATTTTTTTTATTTTTTTTATTTTTTTTATTTTTTTTATTTTTTTTATTTTTTTTATGTTCTTTATTTTATGGGTCTTTCCTCATTTTGAACATTTGGGGAAGTCAAATTTCTAAATTCCATAACTTAAGTTAGTATGATCAAAAGAAAAAAAACCAATGTAAAGCACAAAGTCATATTGATATTTCACAATGACTCAAATTCCATCTGCCTGATTCAGCCTGGTTTTGATGAACCACGTCACACGTGTTCAATGAGAATGCCGATTACCTAGATTCATTAAGTTAAACAATATTTTAAGATGGACTATCTTATGCTTTATCTTGCCCTGTTATGTTGGCCTATATTTCAGAAGTTTACTACATGGAAATCAAGCAAGTTGGAATGAGCAGCAAATCGTTTGCTTCAATTGTGATGTAAGCGTTCCTGAAATCTGTGACCGGCAGTGGGTTTTAAGTGAATTACCCCTTCATGAAGTTATCACAATAAAACCCAAATTAAAGTATGGAAACTACCTTCTCTATTGCTTTTGTTTGACAACAATCGGAGCTTCCATTCAAAAGTTTTATGTCAAAAAGAAAATGTAACTTGCAAATTGAAATTTCTTAAGATATTCTCTAAGCTGCTATTAACTTTTCCAAAATGTATATCTCACAAATAATTTAGATGTTTACCGTTTAATTTTTGCAATCATTTGTTAATTTCCAAATTTGCCATTAGGCATTGCTAAACTTTGTTTTGTCAGGGGGATTAATTGTTCACAGGTGGCAGGATATATTTTTGCAGTTCTTGTTGTGACTAATGACCAGGCCCTGTAGTGGGGGGTTACACCCTCCAAATTCACAAAACGGGCAAAGGTCCACTTTTGTTTGATCTTTTTATAAAAAGTTTCAAATATAGAGAAATTGACAAATGCAGTCCTGTTTTTGTTGATGAGATGTTCAAAAGTCCAGAAAAGACCATTTTAGGGGGTTATGTTTATACCTTACCAAAAAAGGTCCAACTTTATCGAAGTTCTGCCCCCCAAATAAATCCTACTTACGGCCCTGCTAATGACCCCCACACTCTTGTTCATAAGGGGCAATGTTGATATTATAGTTTCATTGGCACACAAAATTTAAGTTTTTTATTTTGCTTTTATCCCATCTCTCTACGAAAATCGTATTGGAAAATCTTGTCGTTGGTCAGGACATATGCGCTAACATTTCACTTTCACACTATTGGTAATTTCGTCTAGAAACACGTTTTATTATTTTTTTTAAATATTTTTTAACACTTTTGATTATGACTTAGAAAGCACATATTATCATAAAAATACAATCAGAAAGTTACATTTTTAATCATAACTTTTGACCGGAAGCTCATATTATTGTCAGACAAAAAGCCATATGCTTTTCCCCCTCAATTCAATTATTTTTTTAGTCCTCTGGTAGGGGTAATCTACCTATCAATCCTTGAGAGAGCAAGTGTTTCAATTATAACATTTTTTCAATCTCTATAGAAGTGCCAAAATTGATTTCATTCTCATAGTCTTTTTAACACTTGCCATTTTACTGGTCGTATCCAGTGATGTACCAACATTTTTAATTGGAGAAGGGAAACAGGATAAAAACTCGATTTTTTGGGCAGCACTAAAAACATTTTGCAAAGGTTAACACGGTATAATACTGTTTTACTATCATTATTATTACTGATCGCTATTGGGGCAGAGGGGAAGGTTTTTCAGTTAGGCTTCCCGCCTTACCGCTCCCCCCCTCACCCTCTGGGTTGCACCAATAGTCTTACGCCGATTTATATTCCAAATGTATCATGTACGTGCAAACACAAACGAACTTATAAAAAAAACCAAGAATACTCTTTGGGTTCACTAGTGTGTAACTTGTTCGGTCTTTCACATTGCAATCTTTTGCTCTGCCCCTACCTTTTGAAATTGGGTCGTCTATGTGAAGCTGAGAAAACAGTGCATGTACTACAAAAAAGGAACTTTGCATATTGGAGGGCTTTCTTTTGCTTCCATTCGACCACAAAACAAACTAAATTTTCGGTCGGTTCTCGGCTTTTCGCTGCATCGCTATATTTCAAAGAATATAAGCTGTGGGCCCCCATGACCTTGACCCTGGCACGTTACCTTTGATCTCATCAACCTATGGATGGATCGCATGGTGCACCTATGACAAAAGTTGGGGTTCCATTGACTTCAATGTTTTCCAATTTAGCTGCAATTTTTACATTTTTACCCATTTTCAATTGAACCTCAACTACCTGTCACTGACCTTGCCCTCATCAACATATGAGGGATCCCCTTGCGCACCTATGACAGAAGTTTGTTCCAATTGAAGTCATAAACTTTCAATTGAGGTCAATTTAAAAAAAAACTTAACAATTTTTGTCACACACACATACATACATCACGCAACAACGGATTGCTAAGTGGTCCCTGCCAGTTATAGCTGCGGCCCACAAAAACACTGTTCATCAAGTCGGACTGAACCGGTTTATATATGGCAATTTTGGAATATTTTATTAATGTCCCGATGCTTACTAAATCTCACTTTTTTAAAATTAAAAATGGATTTGGAATTTTAAAAATTGAGCATTAGGCATTGCTAGAACTTGTGTTTTTCACAGGGGATTATTGGTGCACCAGGTGGCAAGGATACTAATTTTTGCAGTTCTTGTTGACTCATGACCAGGCCTGTAGGTTGGGGGGGTTACAACCCTCCAATTCCACAAAACGGGGGGCAAAGGTCCACTTTTTGTTTGGGGGGGGGGGATCTTTTTAATAAAAAGTTCAAAATATAGAGAAAATTTAGACAAAATCAGGTCCTGTTTTGGTGATGGAGATGTTCAAAAAGTGCCCGAAAAAGACATTTAGGGGGTTATGGTTATAAACCTTACCAAAAAAGGTCCACTTTAATCGAAGTTCTGTCTGCACCACAAAATAAAATCCTACGTAGGCCTGTGCTAATGACCCCACAGCGCTCCCCACAAATCTGGTTCATAAGGGGCAATGTTGATATTATAGAGTTCATTGCATCACAGACAGCCAAATTAATTTTTATTTTGCTTTATCTCCCATCTCTCAGGCTCTCTCTACGATAAATCGTTTGGAGAAATCTGTCGTGGTCAATGACATATCAGCTAAAATTTCACTTTCCAATATTGTTTAATTTTAGTAAGAAACTTTTAAAAAAAGAAAAATATTTGTTTTAAATATTTTTAAACACTTTGATTATGAATTAGAAAGCACATATGTACATAAAGAAATTACAAATCGATAAGTTACATTTTTAATCATAACTTTGAACGCTGAAGCTCATATTAATTTGTCAAGAGTCAAAAAGCCATAGGGCATTGTTCACCACCCTCAATTCAATGTTGTATTTTTAGTCTCTTGAAGGGGTAAATTCTACCTTAAGCCTTGAGAGAGGCAAAGTGTTCAATCATAACATTTTTCAAAATCTCGATAGAGTGGGGGCAAAAAATTGATTTCATTCTAATAGTATTTTAACATCTTGGCCATTTTAAACACTGTCTTAGCCAGTGATGTAACCAAACATTTTTAATTGAGAAAGGGAATACAAGGAGAAAACATAATTTTTGGGCTCACTAAAACACATTTTTGCAAAGGTGAATACGGTATAATCTGTTATTATATCAATTTATTCTACCTTTACTGATCGCTATTGGGGGGGGGGGCAGGAGGGGAAAGGGTTTTTCAGTTGGCTTCACCCTTACCGCTCCCACCCCTCACCCTCTGGTTGCACACTAGTCTTACCGATTTTTGATTCCAAAAGTATTATTAATCGTGCAAACAACACAAACTGAACGTATACCAAGAATACTCTTTGGGTTCACTAGGTTGTAACTTGTTGCCCGTCTTTTCACATGCATACTTTTGCTCTGCAACGACCTTTTGGGAAAGTGGTGGCGTCTATTTGAGAGCTGAGAAAACAGTGCATGTAACTAAAAAAAGAACCTTTTTGCATAGTGAGAAGTGGCTTCTGCTCCATTAGACTACAAAACAAACTAAAAGTTTCCGCGTTCTCGGCTTTCGCGCTCGCTATAAATTCAAAGAATATAAGTCTGTGGGGCCGCCCTGGACCCTGGACCTGGCACCGTGACCTTGGAGCTCAGCAACATATGAGGGATCGCATGGTGCACACCTCATGACAAAAGTTTGGTTCCAATGAAACTTGCAAAAAAAAAAATGTTTTCCAATTTAGAGCAATTTTGACATTTTTAAGCAGCCATTTGTCAACTTGACCTCACATGACCTTTCAACGTGACCCACTTTGACCTCATCAACAATGAGGGGATCCTATTGCGCACCTATGACAGAAGTGTTTGGTTGCCATTGAAGTGCAACTTTCATGAGGCAGTGTAAAAAAAAAAACTAACAATTTTTGTCCCACACACACCTACATACACAGACGCACAACGGAGTGGCCTAAGTTGGTCCTGTGGCCAGCTATTGCTGGCGGCCCACAAAAACACTGTTCTACAAGTCGGACTGACCGGGATTTGGCCATTTTGGAATATTTTATTAATGTCCCGATGCTTACTAAATCTCACTTTTTTTAAAATTAAAAATGGATTTGGAATTTTAAAAATTGAGCAAAGCAAGCAAAAATAAATAACTGTTTACAGATTTTTTGCAATCTTTTACAGTCATTGAAGAAAAAGTCTGACCGACCGACTGACCTACTTCAATGGTCTGTTTAGAACAGGGATTTTTTTGGGCATTAAGTACAGTAACGTTGTATTCTGTCCACTGAACATCCTCAGGAAATCCCCAAGTTGTTATTCCATCTTAAAATTACTGGGAACATGAAACAAGACGAGAATTGTGGCGAGGGGGCTCTAATCCGTCTAATGTCATCTTTTGGGATGTTTAAAATGACGCTGGGCCAAGCTTTCATACCAAGTTTCCTTTAAAATACAAATCATGCCCTCCATTTTTGAGTAGATGTGGAGATTTTTTGCACCATTGTCTGTACACATACCAGTGCTAACCTCTTACCGATGTTTGCTACTAAATTAACTTCATCTTAGTACAAGCACCTGTATCTACAACTATGTTTGTTACGACTCATTTGAGCCATCTCTAAAACACTGACGTACAACTTGGCTTGTTAGGACTCATTGAAGCCATCTCTAAAAGCAACTGACATACAACTAGGCTTGTAGGACTCATTTGAAGCCATCTCAATAGCAACTGACATACAACTAGGCTTGTTAGGAACTCATTTGAAGCCATCTCTAATGCACTGAACTACAACTAGGCTTGTTAGGACTCCATTTGAAGCCAATCTCTAAAAGCCATGTATCTCAACTATAGTGGGCTTGTTAGGACTCATTTGAACCCATCCTGCTTAATACAACTGACATAAAACTAGGCTTGTTAGACTCCATTTGAGCCATCTCAAATGCAACTGACATACACTAGGCTTGTTAGGACTCATTTGAAGCCATCTCTAAAACCAACTGAGTACACAACTAGGCTTGTTGGGATCCATTTGAAGCCATCTCAAAAAACAAATGGACGTACAATAGGCTTGTGAGACTTCATTTGACGCCATCTCTAAAAACAAATGAGCACAATAGGCTTGTTAGGACTCATTTGAGGCTTGGCCATCTCTAATAGCAACTGAAGTACAACTAGGCTTGTTAGGACTCATTTGAAGCCATCTCTAAAACAAATGAAGTACAACTAGTTGGTAGGCTCATTGAAGCCATCTATAAATAGAAACTGAAATACAACTAGGCTTTAGGTCTAATTTGGGAAGCAATACCGGGGGTGGGCTAGCAGCACACTAACACGTGTTTGTATGCGGCATTGCTACTTTTATAATCTTGTCAGTCACTGTTTTTGCAGCTGAACTCCTGTTCATTCACTATAGCATCGATCACTTACATTGCAATTATAGAGAATTCATTGGGAATGGAATGAAGGTCATATACACGTTTTAAACTACACACACTTAATTTCTTATACATTGATGTATGACACAGCAATACAATTGGTAAATCTTACAACGCGGTACTTACAGCTCTTATGACGAATCAGCCAAGGCAGCTTCTTAGTTCTTCTGAGTTCTGTTTTCTACTGGCCTCGGTAATGTACACCCAATTGGAGGATTAAGATTAACAAATGGATAATGAATGAACTGGTCAGCTTTCATGACCGATTCACTGCTTCATTTGAAATATTTATAAACACAAGTTAGGCGATTACACGTTATACCCTGTCACTAGAAATTAAAAAGGGCCAAAACAAATTTCGAGAAGCGGATGATGTGTGGGTACACCCAGTGCGGCCTTTCAGTCGCCAGCTCAGCTTTAACTTGCGCATGAAAGTCTGTACAGTGTATAAGCCCAAAACCTGTAACTTTGTACTTTTCAAGAAGGACATAGACTCAAAATCCTACTGGGAAAAAGTCAAAACAAGTTTTTCTTTTTTCTTAATTACATCTATTGAAAACATAGGTCATTAACCAGAAATGTGAAAAGGTCCATACACACTTCATCACAGGTTCAATTGTGATATGTGCCAATTTGAATGCTTTGGGTATCTAAATATTTAAAATAAAGCAGCAAATCCAATCATAAATGATAATCTTGCTGCGAGAGTAACAATCAATAGAAAATCGGTACAAATTCTGATATAAGTGATTTAGTATCCCTTACACCTCAACTACCCTAACTCTTACCCTCCCTTAAAAAACGCCCACCCCTACCCATCCTCCTTTCTTAGTTGTAAACACAAGTCATGGTTAGATGGCTTGTGGTGGGCTGTCAGGATTTATTCAAATGAGTAAGACTACCTAAATCCAGTGCCTTGTGTATGACCAGATACGGATGCTCCTAACATGGCCTGCATTTTTTGGAGACTGGGGTCGGATTGGGAACAGTCAGGGTGTAAACCATCATTTATTCGAACAATGACGGCCGATGTACATGTTACAGTTGCGACTCTCTGTTACAAAGGACCGACCAATTAACCCACCTCCAAAGGACCGGATGCTTTCATGATCATTTGCCCAATTCAGTGAACTATGGAGTAGAGCAGTATTCTGTATTTATCAATTTAGCTCGTAAAAACAGATTTAATACCAGAAACCCAACCATCCCTAACTTGCACACCTCCCCACTATTACCCCCACGCAACACCTCTTCTTTAAATCACCTTGAGTTTGTACAATCTATTACCGTCTTGCTTTGCTGGTTTGTTGTGACTTCAGTATGGTTTTGGTTAGCTGCTATTGTTGGTGTTTTGGCATCCTCTGCATGGGCGACACATCTCTGGAACCAATTATAGTCAGATATGTTACAAAAATAATGTACAGACAACCCCCATAGAAAATAACTCTATAAACCTCTCGGTTTATGAAGACCAGAAAATGGAGAGGGAACCAGTGACACTAATAAAAATGACACCCAGTTCAAATATATTTTTGTAACTAGTAGAATATTTTAGAGGTCTACACTGGTATGCACACAAAGATTTACAGAAACAACGCCATTCTGAGCGAAAGCGAATCTGAAATAGAAACACTGTAGGGTTATTTTAAGATTAAGTTATTGTACATTGATGGAGCTGAGGAATTGACAACTCTCACCTCCCCTTTATTTAAGTTTTATTAATACTTATGGCGTTACGTCCAGGGGGCCGTTCACGAAACTCAGTGTAAATCACGTGCATACTAGGTCATGCCTGTGAGTGGACCAAAATTGGTCCAAAGAACTGGTAACTGGTATGAAAGGTCGGTATGTAGGATATATGCATGAGTTAGTATTACACGTAGGGTTTGCCACAAGTTGGGGAACGGGCCCCATGTCATGTTTCACAAAAACGTTTCAATTATCCACAGGTTTAGGTAAGTCGTGTGCAAATTTATTGTTACATTTTTGCAGAAATTTGGGCCACAGGTATAGACAATTGGTCAGAGACATGAGGACATTTCCAGAAAGAAGCGCCCTCATTTTTATTTTTCGAACCCAGGTTTTTATGCATATTTGGAAAGCTTACCACGATTAGATCACACCTGAAGTGATAAGCTGACTGAATACGCCATCTTTAGTATAAGGTGTTGACTTGTAATTTCTGTAGTACATGACAGATATTCAAAGCATAGTTTATGTGGACGATAGGATACCGTTGCCAGATCAATTTTTAATTAGCGTTTGCGGTTTTATTTCGTTTGCTTGTTTGTCAATAAATATCAAAACGTTATTGGTAGGTGACGTCTTACAACCGTCGGTTGCAATTTGAGAGAACTTTGTAACCTTAAAAAATCTCATCCTGTCACTAAGTTTTGACGTCACTTTCAGATTCTCAGAAATGCACATCCTACCAAACCAAACGTACTGATTTGTTCCTAGGCATGCTTTACCCTGATTTCTTATCCTCTTCATTAATCACGCCCGGGGTTACCGTGGCAACCCGGCCGCCACGGCGGTCGTTGCGCCAACTGGGTCGCTTCTTAGACTGCTCCTGCGCTTTAAGAATACGATCCATCAAGTTTCTCTGTCACTCTTAGTGGATGGACGAGCTCTAGATTGTGGTCCCGCCACCGAGGTACTGACCAGGAAGAACGCATATTTATCTGTATCAAAGCAAAGGCAGTGTCAATGTGTACAAAATATGGGCTAAATTTGATTGCTCTAACAAATTTGCATGAGAGGGAAGCAAAAAAATCAAAATCTAGAAGTTGCCATTGGTTTAACAAAAACACAAAAACCTAAAACAAAGAAAAAAATCTGGAATTTTTATTTGTGTCAAGGAATATTTTTATTTACAACATTGAGTGAAGAATTAACTCCACTGGAAGGGTTATTTGCAGTGAGTGAAAAGTATATCTAAGTATAGTACTACATATACGCACTCCAGTGCAATTCTTCAATTTTTTACCTAATTGGAACTATTGGTGACGTTAGGAACATACTGAAATTTTTGAAATTAAGAATTCCACATAATCATAATCTAAGATCTCACAGGATAAATAAGAAAAATAGTAGCTTTCTTCTGAAGCCAAAATTATGTAAAATCTGAGCTCCCTGGGGATGAGGCTATTAGCGATCGGACCATAGCCCTTTAATCTTAGGCTAACATTTCTGACTAGCATATTCCATACAGAATGCTGTTCCCATGTTCTCTTAACTATTGCATATATTGTTAATTGGGTCGGGGTATAATTTCCCAATTGCCAATTTTGTGAGTATATTGATTTAATTGCATATTCTGTCAGTTGGTTCAGAGTGTCTGTTGGTTCAAAGTATAAAAACTACTGATAAACAAATTGAAAATGTGGAAACGTTTCATGTGTAATACTAAGGGTGTGATAATTAAAAAAAATGAAAACCCATCTCAAAATATGGAGACATCCTAAATAAATTAGAAAATATCAATTTAACTGAAATCGGATTATTCTACCTCCCCTGAAAGTTTTGAAATAAGGTTTCCAAATTCGGAAGCCTTGCAATGCTAATAACGCATTGAATTGTCCTTAGCAAATAAGCATTGGCAAGTATCACATATTTCCGGATATTTGCTTCAAGATACACTTTTTACCCAAAATTCGCAAATTTTTATTCAATTTCAGTCCAGTTTGGGACACTTTATACAATTTTTCCCCAATGGAACACAACTTTTTTGGCACACAACTTTTAGCTTTCAGTATGAGTACTACTCAAGAGAAGAACTAATGCATATCAGTTTTAGCGCTGCTGACAATGTATTGATAGAAAATAGCTATACAACTACAAAATTGAACAGCAAACTGATGGAAATTGAGAATCCTTTTCTTTTCCTAGCTACGTGATACTGGCAATCTTGAATGCCAAGCCTGAGCATAATCTTGATAAGCATAAGTAACTCTTTTACAGCTGAAGAAATGAATGAACAGATGAATTAAAGTCATGCATAGCAGCATCTGCTTTGGCCGTGACCTTGTTTAAAATACAGTATCAGATTACTACTTAAGCCTCTTAGAAATACAATGCCAATACACTAGGTGCACACAATCAGTAAATAGCTGAGTCATGGACAGAACTAAAGCTGTCATTTACACTATGTGTTTTTTTTTAAAGCGAAATAATAACAATTAGAGTTCATCCAAAAGAGTCGACAATAACTTGTAGCTTAAAATCAGTCCATAGCAGCACAAAAGACATGCCGTTTATTGTGTAGCCTGCATGATTTTACACAGAGCTCACAGTGCGCACTGTGTACTGCTCCTACTCTGGTGAAAAGCACAAGGCTAACTAACAAACACTCTCATCAAATGTTTAACTGTTTTTAGTGGTAAATTCTTTAAGGAAATGTATAAGGATTATTATTTTTTTTTAAGTAGGTTGTTTTCTGTCAGGGGTGTCTCCTGCATACTTACTTGTGGCCACTGGCCTGCATAGCACACTGTTGAGTAGAATTATGGGACTATGTGTGTTCTTTTGGTCTTCCTTCATGGTAGGCACGGTTGTACTATGGCACTTCAGTATGTATTTGTCGTCTTGCTTTTGAAGTAATACTAAAAATCCTCTAATAACAATGTTGGTGCAGTTCTGTAAGGTCAAAGGTATCAGTATGGGTAAATAATAGAAATCTAAATATTACTATTAATTGCATGAAATGAATACACTGGGACTGGGCAGGCGACATTTTGCTATGTATTAGCCACCAAACGTCACACACTGTAAAATAATACATTTTGGATCCTGTGAGACAATACAAACAACGTATCACCAGTTTCAACAAATCTGAGCATTGGTAAATTTTACCCCAGGATGAACTTGAACCATGACGGGGCTATACCGCTTTAATAAAGAGTTGGAACCTAGGCAAATATATACTTTTTCTAATACTTATAAGGAGACGAAACATGTATGTACATTTAAACACAATTGGACTCGATTTCCCTGTAGTAACATTCCCCCTGGAGGAAGGGGGCATCAGTCCGAAAAATTGCAACCCCATCATTTTCTGACAGTTTAGGTTCTATTGAACCCAACAAAACAGCAAACAAAACAATTTTAGCATGAAATCCTGCGGGAAGACACACCAACCACACTATCATGCAGTTATAGCTGGCGGCCCACATTAAAATAGAATGGCACATTTCGCAAAATATGAAATTTATTGAATTTGCGCGCAAAATGATAGTCTGGGTCATTGGAAGAACAGAAAGGAGAGTATTTTACCCATAAAAAAATAACTACCACAAAACATATAGGGACATTAAATAGGAAGGAAAGGACATCAGGCAAGGGTAGGCCAACTTTAAATTCGCTGTAATAAATTTAATCAACAAATGTGTCTATAAGCGAATAGAATATCATAGATTCTTCTGGAATTAAAAAGCACCATAAGTCACAGATTGGACAAACAGGGGGCATGCAGGTGGATGGAATAAACTCCAAGTGTGTGTTTTCTTTCGTTAAACGTCATTTCCGTTTGTGAATAATGTCGCCGGAGTCATTATAAAATGGTGGTTTACCTATAGGGTGCTGCAAGAATGATGGCGATTGAAGATACAAAACACGCAAAGTTGTTTGAAAAAGTACTTTTGGGGAATGCGCTGCCCTTACGCTACCATTGCAGCCAATGATGCAATTATTCTTCAGCCCGGACTCCTCTTTCATTCAACAAAGCCAGGGATGTACGGTGTTGTACAGCACAGTGCATGATAATCCCTAAAATGCAACTTTTCCTGAACCATTTTTTTGGCTTCTTTCGCCACCATTTCGACACAGCTGTTGACCATGCAAAGAGTCTCTTTTATTCCCAAACAAGTTTAAGCATCAGTGGGACACAATTTTGGACAACTGATTCTAGGTAGGGAAATGCAAGAAGCCTATTATCTCTCAAAAATCAGACCATATCCATTGTGGGAATCTGCAATTAGGCATACAAAAGTCATGACTTGTATGTTATAGCGCCCCCCTATATGCCTATGTCCATAGAAAGAAGGGAAAATAATTTTAAAGAATATTTGCCGGAATGAAATTTCTTTAAATTTACACAGGATGTTATTTAGTAGACCAAATAATCAAATCCGTTGTCAAACTGTATCGCCGGCAATATTTTTTTGTTTTAATCTGGTTTGTCATTAATAAAGAGACTTTCAAACAGCTGTGTTGAGCATGCTTTTGATGAACACGGCGTCATACGTCACAGCCCCTGGTACACAATGTATAATCGAATTATTCACATTGGTGGGATGGGACATTTGAACATATGGCTGCTATTCTGAAGGGAGTCGAATTTAGACTGGTTTTAAAACAGGGTTAGTCAAGAAGAGGGGACCTTTTTTTCCTTTCAAAAATATGTGAAAGTAAATGTAACGGTGAGAAAGATCTCATGGATGGGCTGGAACAGCACATCCATGAGGAATTTTATAATCCATGAGGAATTTTATCACCCATATACAGTATACACTTTTAAGTATGCGTGTAAGAAAAAAAAGTCCCCTCTTGTAGGACTAACTCTGGTTTTAAACCCAGTCTAAAGGTTAGTTCTCCCTTTCAGAATACCAACAATTGACTCTAATCACTTGAATATGATCTTGCTCTGCTCAGTCGCCATATTAGTGGACTATGATGTCTTACTTCCTTGATGGTTAATCAAGATCTGAAAATAAAAGGACATGAATAGTATTACATCAGTCGCCAGATTAGTGGACTATGGTTGTATTAACTTGCCTTGATGTTAAATCAAGATTCTGAAAATAAAAGGTCATGAAGCATTAAACACATATATGTACAAGTATTATGTAGAGATGCAACAAGAGATTTTGGTAGCCATATTGTGTTCATAGATTTTCATGACAGATAAGACTCCAATAGATTTTTTACCTTGTATTTGGCTACGAAAATTCCTTGAAAGTAAAACATAAAATGCAAACTGATTGCTTATGTTACAATATATATACATGCTGATGAATTTAATATTTGCTGAGGACTACAGGTGGGTTAATTAAAAAATTTCACAATTTTTTACCAAAACTCATTTCACATGGACTAGTTTCATAGAACACTTTTACAAAATAATTGTATGTGATATCTCTCGTTTCACCTTTAATAAATAATAATTTTTTATATAGCGCTTTTATCACCGTAAACAGTCTCAAATCACAGTTGCATTTTGACAACTAACACTTCTGCCCATGTCGGTTTTAAAAAACCTCTGCAGTACTTTGAGGCACGACTTCAAATACTGCACTGTCAATACACTATGGTCCCATTCAACAAATCACTTTTAATAAAGCCCCTGCTATTTTTTTTTAAATTAAAAATCATATTTTCCTTGATGATGGCATTTGCTATGTCTAAAGCAACAGGGGTCCTCAAAATTGATGCTTTCAGGAAAAATTACTTTGTACTCGTAGATTCCATTAAATTATTGCCCCACGCTACATGAAACAATCAACACACCCCAGTCTTGCTATCCCTGCATTCTACCTTAAATTCTTTACTATTTCATTATTTGACTTCATTATACATAAGTCATTTTACTATTTATTATTTGACCTCATTGCTTACCCTTCTTAATTCCTTTCTAGTTCATATTTGACTCATTTACCTTAAATCCCTTACTATTCATTATTTGACATCATTCTTACCTTAAATTCCTTAACTATTTCATTATGACCCTCATTCGTACCTTAAATTCCTTTACTATTTAAGTTTTATGGACCTCATTCTTACTTAAATTCTTTACATTTCATATTTGACCCTCTTCTTACCTTTAATTCCTTACTATTTCATTTTAACTCATTATTACTTAAAATTTTTTACTATTTCATTATTTGAACCCATTCTTACTTAAAGTTCTTTACTATTTCATTAATTGACATCATTGTACCTTAAATTCCTTTAATAGTTCATTATTTGACCTAATTCTTACCTTAAATGCCTTTACTATTCATTATGTGACCTCATTCTTACCTTAAATCCTTTACTATTCATTATTTGACCTCATTCTACCTTAAATTCCTTTACTATTTCATTATTTGACCCTAAGTCTTACCTTAAATTCCTTTACTATTTATTATTTGACCTCATTCTTACCTTTAAATCTTTACTATTCATGTATTTGACCCCATTCTTACTTAATCCTTTAATATTCATTATGTGACATCATTCTTACCTTAAATTCCTTTATATTTCATTATTTGACCTCATTCTTACTTAGAATTCCTTTACTATTTCATTATTTGACCTTCATTCTTACCTTAAATTCCTTTACTATTTCATTATTGACCTCATTATTACTTAAAATCCTTTACTATTTCATTATTTGACCTCATTCTTACCTAAAATTCCTTACTATGTCATATTTGACCTCATTATTACCTCTAAAGTCCTTTACTATGTCATTAATTGGACCTCATTTTCTAAATTCCTTTACGAATGTCATTATTTGGACCCCATTCTTCCCTTAAATTATTTTACTATTTCAATTATTTGACCTCATTCTTACCTTAAATTCCTTAACTATTTTCGTATTTGACCACATTCTTACCCTTAATTCTTGAACTATTTCATGATTTGACTCATTCCTTACCTTAATTTTACTATTCATTGACCTAATTCTTCCTTAAATGCCTTACTATTTCAATTTGACCTCATTTTACCTTAAATTCCTTTACTATTCATTATTTGAACCTATTCATTACATTAAATTCCTTGAATATTTACATTATTGACCTCATTTTATTAATTCATTTACCTATTTCAGGATTGACCTCATTCTTACCTAAATCCTTTACTATTTCATTATTGACTCATTTTAAATAATCCTTTCCATTTCATTATTTGACCTCTTCTTACCTTAAATCCTTGACTATTCATATTTGACCTCATTCTTTAACTTAAATTCCTTTACTATTCAGTATTTGACCTCATTCTTACCTTAAATTCTTACTATTCATTAGTTTGGGGAAAAAAAAACCCCTTTCCCCATTCTTCCTTAAATCCTTTTACTATTTCATTATTTGACCCCATTCTTACCTTAAATTCCTTTAATATTTTCATTATTTGACCTCATTCTTACCTTAAATTCTTGTACTATTTATTATTTGACCTCATTCTACACTAAATTCCTTAAAACTATTTCATATTGGACCCCATCTTACCTTAAATTCCTTTAAATATTTCATTATTTGACTCATTCTTACCTTAAATTCCTTTACTATTTCATGATTTGACATCATTCTTACTAAATCATCTTACTATTTCATTATTTGACCTCATTCTACATTAATTTCCTTTACTCTTTCATTATTGGAACCTCTTCTTACCTTAAATTCCTTTACTATTTTCTTATGTGACCTCATTTTACCTAAATCCTTTCTATTCATATTTGACCTCATTCTACCTTAAATTCTTTTACTATTTGCAATTATTTGACCTCTGCTACTTAAATTCTTTACTATTTAATTATTTGACCTCATTCTTACCTTAAATTCCTTAACTATTTCATTATTGACCTCATTCTTACCTAATTCTTGTACTATTTCAGTATTTGACCTCAGTGTACCGTAAAATGGCTTTACTAGTTCATTAGTGACATCATTCTTACCTTAAAATTCCTTTAATATTTCCCTTATTTGACCTCAGGCGGACCGGAAATGTGCGTGACCGAGGCAGGAGGGGACCCCAGGAGGAACTTAAAGGACGGACAGGGCATGAGTGGACCGCAGGCGACCGTAAAGTTCCTTTACGATTCATTATTGACCTCAGTGCTGACATGAAATCACTGACTATTTCATTATGTGACATCATTATACATTAAAGGCCTTACTATTTCATTATTGACCTCATTCTTACCTTAAATTCCTTTACGATGTCATTATTGACCTCTCCAACGGTCCTTGTCAACCTTCTTGGCTATTCTAGAGCATTGCTGGTTCTCAATTCTGTTATAGCCGTATTGACATGAGCTAACAGAGCCTGCGCCGTCCCTCACTTTCTCCAGTTTTGTGCTCGTCTGTTTTGTCACAATGAGAGAAAACAAGAATTATGAGTGCATACTAAGAGTGCCTGTGGTTTAATTCACATGTAGGGAAAATATTCAAATGAGCTCATTAACATTTGCAACCTGTCCAAAAAGTATAAAACTGTGATTAATCATGTTATCACTGTGTTAAGTGAGAAAGAAGTTCTTAGACTAATAGTTAAGTCGGTAAAGTGGATTATGGAATTTTTTCAAAATACTATATTGCAAATGAGCGCTATCAATATTCAAACCTGGTCCAAAAAGGTTATACAGCAATATGACCTTCAATATCTTCTATCACCTGCCATGTTAGAAGTTGGACTAATGGTTTAGTCTGTTTAGAAAGTGGGGGATATTATTGTGTGGTCATCCAGACCGCAGGCAGGCTGCCATCCCGATTGATAACTATGGAGGCTCCAAACATGGTTGTGAGGGCCAAAAAAAAACAGTACATAAAACACAAACCATATGGGAGAGCCAAAGCTGCACTGCTTATGCTCTCGCTTTTGGCGTTGAAGGCGCTGTTAACTTTCTGTTGGACACTCAATCCCCTACCATTAATCAGGTACTAAACTTTTAAACTATTGGTGCCCTTTTCCCCATGGTTGCATTTGAACTTAGGCAACAAAACCATGAATGTACTTTCTTCTTTGACGGGGACATTTAGCCATACAGTATGATACACTCAACCAAACTTGCACACACAAATGTTAAAGCAAAGTCAGTTTGGTAAGAGTAGCATAGCATGTTAATTCTTTATGCTATCCATTGGTAGGTGGGCATGATAGGAAGCAGTTTTTGAAACTGAATAACATACCAGGCCTATTCTAGATAGATAGTTAGTTAAACAAGTTTTAAATCCTGTTTGTCCCGTCAAGGGGGGTGGCCGGATACACTCACTCAGCAATACTGTGTAGTGAGGATTAATGAGCAAAAGAGATTAACTCTGCAGTTTTGTTAGGTATCCTACTACCTTACAAGTGTTGTGCGAGGAGTGTCAGAAAGTCTTTAAAGACACTATCGTGATTGAAAAATATTTGAAATTTGCAGGAAAGGAATCGCTTCAAAGTGAAGGATATAGGTCTGTAGAATTCTCATAGTTTACCTTTTCCAGCTGTAGAATGAAGAAAAGGAAGAAAACGCCAAGTGTTCCAAGATACGATTCTCCATTCAAGTAAGTGTGTAGTCAGTGTCCGTTCGGACAGTAATGACTAAAATCTCCGATTCTGTCCTTATTAGGTTGCTTCTGGTTTTATCATTTGCAGCGGTATGTTAGGATCGGTACTTGTAACGTACATGTAAAATTGATTTTGATGATTTTTTCGATTTGCTGATTTAGCAAATCCTGATAGTTATTTAAGTGCAATAGCGCCATAAGATCCATATATTAGGATAACTCCATTTATTTTTCTTGAGTCAGTGACTCTGGAAATGGCTGCCTGAATAACCATTTCAAGAGGACCAGACTTGGCATAGTTGATGGAAATTTCCGCCAACCTTTTTGCCATTCAATGACGATCTATCCTATATAATACTGTCCCTCAACTTAGATTTTTCATTAAACCTTAGTTAAGAACATACTGAGTAGGGTTTTTAATAATAAAAACTTGGCAAGTCTTATGGGGACATGTGATATCTCGACTCTGTTAAACCAACCTCTAGTACTAGTGGTATGCAATCAACTTGTCAAATTTCCTAACCATGGTAGAGATCTACTTACTTGGTGAAGACTTGAGTAGGTTTGCAATAAGTAATGGGTATATTGTGAGTCTACTGGATCCTGTGGAGATTAGCGGCCCTGAAGGCCGTCGTTGACCAGAGAGGATGGATTCCGCATCCTGCATATAATGGCGTTAAACATGAGTAATCACCCAATAGAATGTCACATGTTGGAAGTTACCATGCCAAACAGAGTCATCCAATACATTGATTATATGCTGAAGACATCTATTCAGGATCCATCTGAACATCCCCAAACTTAAGGTAGGGTCATCAGAATAAAATGGTATTACAGAAAACAAAATGACCATAAAATCAAATCCCTAAATCGATTTTTTAGTCCAAACTTCAATAGGTAAGGATAAAACCTTCCTCAATATTGTTCCAGTTTAAGACATTTTTAGTGTTTAATTTTTTTTTTAATCCTTAATTTTTATGAAATAATTTTTTCCAGGACGAAATGGACGTGCTTTTTAAGCTTAAACTCAGGGCTGTGTGTATAAAACAGGGGAGGGTGGGCACAAAGAATCCCAATTTCAGATGTTCGCCATTGGTTAACACGTAAAGCGAAATCTTGACGAAAAATTCTGAATTTTTATATGTTGTCAAGGAAAAATTTCTTATTCCAAAAACGTTGGAGGTGACGGAATCATTGTACAACTCCACTGGAAGGGTATTTCTGAAGTTTGTTGTACTAATAACGAACGAGGACGAGATGGGGTCGTATTGTAGGTCATGGGAACACCCATGAAAGACCCACATCAAAGCGCCCAAATGTATTTGCATCCGATTGCTGTTAATTCTTTGGACATTTTGGTGAATGATATAATGATGAGGCTTGGCCACACCGCTCCTGTGTATAAACAAAAATACAGATTTTTTTTAAGTAAGTGTGCTTAAATCTAAAAATATTTTAGGGAGGAAAAACAATTTAGAGAGATTAAAAACACCTGTTATTTTCAATAGAAATCACCAAATCTTGGCAAAAATCTAACAATTGAACTGCCGCTTAGCCCTCTGCGCCCTACCACCATCTTACCAATGCAACCAATCACAGGTCGCACTCCTGGTTGATAGGGATGCATGCATCTATGCATGATCATCAACTGATACTTACAATCTCAGATGTGAACCAGGTTTCAGAAAAACCAATATATGTCCAAAATGTTGATGAAATACAGATAAAGAAGTTTACTAAGAGTGGCGTGGTCTAATTGTTAGGGAGCTTGCCTTTGGAACCAAGGGTTCCGGGTTCAAATCTCGGTGGGGTACTGCGGAGTTATTCTAGTACTAAGTCTGGATTTAATTTGTATAAGTGATATGGTTAAACTCAGAATTACCATCTCTTCATGGTTCATTGATATGGGGCAAAGGAAAACATGAAAGCTATCAATTCCCATTCGGCTGTGGATTTGTGTTTGATTAGTTTGCTTGGGTTGCAACATGGTGCTGATTAAGCTGCTGCTTGAAGTTGCATGTTTCTGGTGATTTATTGGTAGTCTCTGCAATTTAGGCATATGGGGTACGAAAGAGATTAAATAAACAAGGTTATTATATTATTATTATTTTACAAGTGGAGAATTATTAAAACAAGAAAAACCCACCCCTTGACAACCCCTTCCTAATTGACTACTGCAATGATTTCTCTAAGACGCGTTTTCTTTTCCCTGGTTTTGATCATTTCTAGTGCGTTTTTGGTTTTCGAGAAAGTAGCGCCACAAGCTTCATGTTTCTCCACCTCACCATCAGACTCGAAAGAAGACAAACAATATCAATGACATCCAACTATGTCCATAATAACTGTTTAAAGCAAGAGGTAGGATCTGTCTATGTTAAATTAGAGATGAACCTACCAAGACACAGCAATCAAGAGACATCATTCACTTGTGGGTTAATGTACAAGTAGCTAGAATTTTATTCAGAATATCTAAGGTCCGATTGCCAATAGGCCTAGTCTTTCAAAACCCCCAGATTTTACTGCAAGTGGTCAAAATTTGTATCAGAAGAAAGTATATTTTTCTCATTTTTATCCTGTGAAATCTTAAGGCTAACCGATATTGGTTTGATGTGTTATGAGCGACATGTGTCCCAATTTTGCACAGGATGATAAGCGTGAGACCCTTAGCGACGGGGTTTTAGCGTGAGAGCATTTATCAAGAGCCAAACTTTATATATTAAATGGGTCATCCTCCGTTAATGTCTTTTGATCCTTAGTAATCTGACAATATCAATTCTGACAACCTTAAATAATGATATCATTGATTTCATTCCTAATAAAAAGTGTCCTAGGTTTTACCAGTGGTTTTATATTGGAGGGGGTGCTAGGGTCATGCCCAAAACATGCAAAACGGCCAATGTTTGGCTTATTAGAGATCCTTCCGCCCCGGGGTATTCTCAAAAAGCCAGTTCTGAATACGCGGGTAGTTCCTACCTTTATTCTCTAAGTATACGGTACTATATTACCATCTTTTAAGTTGAAAACAAATCAAATTTGAAAACTGAGCTAGTAAAATCTAAATTCCCCTTGGCACAGTTCAGTAGATTTCATGCACCAATGTATTAGAAAAAATACACCCCATGGTTTTTGGGTATGATATATGATACCAACATCACACAAGGTCAGTTCATTGTCAATGTATGTACAAGTACAACCCACTGAACTTTGTCCTTGGTGCGGTGTGATGACTCACCCTTTTGAGCAGCATCTCTCCATCTCTATGTATGATTATGTGACGGTCATCATTTATTTCTTATGTCGTTATTAACGACAAGGAAAGTATAGCAAATCAGGTAGGTAGGAAACACGGCCAGAAGGTCATTTCCTCTGGAGACTTCTCTCGTAACATGGGCTGAGATAAAACACTCGGTCTAACACTTTCAACGTTCTTACGTGAGACCTCTCCGTGTAGAATAGTTCTAATGATTGATTGAACCCATGTAATAAGTTTTATAAGTACTATAAATAGAAACAGTTTGAAATTGTAATAAAATAATCAAAAAAACAAATAGAAATATAGAGACACAATATAAACTGATGTGACCTGCTGGTGGGTATTGTAGTAAGTTTAAGTGCTCCCGTAAGACTTTGACCCCATGGCGAGCACAATTTTGTGAATGGTCTCACAGGTTTACTCCATATGCATGAGTACATGAAGATGCAACATTGCATATAGCAGATTATTTTTTGAAAGATTGTGCACAGTAAACTTGAAGTGCCCCTTGATGAATGACCTTTTGACCCCATGCCGATCACAACTTTGTAAAGGGTCGAAGATGGTTCGTATGCATGAGTCACCTGACCATGCAACGTTGCAATATAGCAGATAGGGATTTCTGAAGATTTTTTAAAATTTGAAGATTTTTGGTCCCCTTAAGACCAGAAGTACCCATTAATGATCTTTGCCCCATGATGAGACAACTTTTGTTTGTAGAGTCTCAGGTGATTCAGATACATGGGTCAAATGACCCATTGCAGGGTTATCTGTAGGGAGAGTCGGCATTTTTTGCTTGAAGCATTGAAGAAAAGAATAAGCGTAAAACCCAAGAGATACTAAGATTTACCAGCTGCACTGCAGGGTCATTGCTGTTGCCCTGCATCTCTGAACATTTTGGATTGGCATTATTGCTGAAGAAAGATTGGTTAAATACTTTGTTTCATCTCAGAAGTGACAGCAATGCATAATCTCTGAATATCACTAGCGTTTTGGAGTTGAGAATACAAGCATAATACAGGGTGTCTCAGAAAGAACGTTACCCTACAGAAACGGCCATTTTTGATTACTTAATAATCGTATCCTTGTTTTAGCTTTATATTATGAAAATATGTACTTTTTGGAACATCATGGTGAAAACAAGAGAGAAAACGGTGAAATAATAACCAAACAAGACTATTTCCCGAAAAATGATGAAACTACTTTGTTCCACGGATAGTAGCATTAACAGAGGATAAACCATGGATTGCAAATATCCCCAACATAAAATTTGGTTAAGGACCCTCCTGGTCAATAATACTATCATATCCAATGCCCATTGCTGGTTTAGTATATTGTTCAGTTATCTACGCACTGCAGCATTCTTTACGGCTGATTGCCCTGTTTTGACAACCATATCTCTGTCCTGGTACCTTTTTAGCGTCTTGCCATGCCTCAAGAATTTTTCTCTGTTCCTCTGATGGCCATCTTACTGGGAACCATACTTTGAGGCGAGAACGTTTTTACCCATTCACGATGAGGATGGTCCTTAACCAAGAGCAGTTCAGTAGAATAAACATGGTAGAGTCAGGCCAATGCCATTATTTGAAACGTGCGCTTAACCAAATTCATATTGGCATTATGATGGGGACGGGTGAGGGGGATTTGGGGCACTTCATTAGGAAGAAGCAATGTTTCAGGTGCTTTTAGCAAGACTGTGAACAAATTAATTAAATTTGAGGAACTTTCGTGTGCTCAAATCCGTAAGAAATTACCAATGTACATGATTTCTATGCTATTGCAACCGTGAGACAAAGTAGGTTTGCATCATTTTCGGGAAATAGTCATTGTTTGGTATTTGTCACCGTTTTTTCTTTTTGTTTTCACCCATACGTTTTCAAAAGAGTAACATATTTTCATAATATAAAGCTAATAATAAAACAGGATAAGAGTTGATTAAGTAAGCAAATGTCCGTTTCTGGAGGGTAACTCCTTCTGAGACACCAGGTACAGTATTCTATATGCAGTGAGTGCAAATTAAGTTTCATGTGGGTCCTTCACATATGGTCATGGAGCATTATTCGAAAGAAACTTTTCTGCTGCCAAAAAATATATAGAAATTAAAACCAGGGTACTCACCATTAATACTCTGTCTTTTAACCTCTTAGGTTTGAGTCTCTTCACCATATCTTTGTCGACTAAATCGGCCAGTTTGGGGTCGTTGCGTCTGCCTTCCATGTCGAATTTCACCGGTACTCTTGAATTGAGTCTTGACTTCTGCTGAGAAAGATAATGTACACTTATCAGGGCCTAGGCTAGTTGCACTAAGTTTGTCTTTGGCATGATGGGTTCTGAGATGGAAAAGTGTTGAAATTTATACAGAATGCAACTTTTAAATGGCTCTCTTCATTACATTAAAGTGACATTAGATTTTTAGGCATATGGGAAAATTTCTCCATATTTCATGGACAGATTGTAGACCACCTACGAGAACGTTTTGAAGGTTTATTGCGACACAAACAGGTGCAAAAAGAAAACCGCAACCTTGTTTTAAACTTGCCTGCTATCGTAATCGATTCCCCATAGAAAACCATGCTTTGACTTTCTGTCGGGCACGACAGAAACTCCTAAATCATCATCTTATTACATAAGACGGCGTATCGGCTTATTCACTCAGGTGTAATCTAATATATGGTAAGCATACAATATGTAAAAAACTGGGGTTCACAAAAATTGGGGGCGCTTTTTCTGGAAAATTCTCATCAGGTACTCATTAACAACAAAAACTGGATAAACTGATGTAAATGCATTAATCACAGTGACCTAATACCAGCAGAGAAGAAACAATGGACGTATGACCTATCAAACTACTTTACTTACTGGAAGATAAGATTATATCATATTTTAGAAATGGGGAGGGCCTTAAGGGCCTTTATGATTGATTCTAGCAGAATCTATGACGAAGCGAAACTCAATTCAATGCACGCGAGGATCAAGTAAATGATACAACCCGAGAACGTAAAACTGGTAATATATATAAGCTCGGAGAAATGGCGGCACAGAAACTAATAAAGAACGAAATACGCAGTCTCGAAACCGGAACCTCTCAGCTTTCTAGGCAAAAGAAATACCACTGAGCAACAGAGCACTGTGTTTAGGTGGATACCAATGAACGAGTGCAAATGGATTTCAGTCTAGAAAGCGCGAGGTCCGGGTTCGAGACCCACCCACAACATGGAAAAAAACTAGTTGGACACTCAATGCAATATAGTGAAAACAAACCTCGATGTTAAAAACTGAGATCAGAATTGGTTAAGTCATTGTTCGTTGGAAAGCAGATGTCTTCCTCTTACCATATCCTTCCCCACACCCCTCATCAATCAATAGTGGGGGACTGGAGGCGATGCTGACAACATGACTCGGATCAGCATGCTGGGGGAGACGGACAATTATTTCCATGAAGTGGACAAAGGTGTCAAAATTTTTTCAATGATTGCAGGTTGTCTGACAAATCCCCTTTTTATACAGCAGTTAATGGAATGAAAACCACTGAAGCAACCCTAGAAGGAAAAATTGTTCAGGACTGCGCCGGCAAAATTTCTATGTTCCTTGTTTGCCTTACCTTCCTGAGATACTGATGATGAGCTATCATTGGATTCATCTAGTGCTCTCTGTACATTCAATGTAATGTATGTTTCTTGTTTGCCTTACCTTCCTGAGATACTGATGATGAGCTAGCATTGGATTCATCTCGTGCTCTCTGTACTTTCTAACTGTTAATTTGTCTGTTCCTTGTTGCCTACTTCCTGAAGATGCTGGATGATGAGCGGGGGCTAGCATTGGATTCATCTAATGCTTCTGTACCTTCTAACTTGTTAAGTTGTCTGTTCCTTGTTTGCCCTTACCTCTGAGATTTGCTGTATGATGAGCTAGATTGGGATAATCTAATGCTCTCTGTACATTTAACTGTTAATTTGTCTGTTTCTTGTTTGCCTTACATTCCTTTACGATGTCATTATTGACCTCTCCAACGGTCCTTGTCAACCTTCTTGGCTATTCTAGAGCATTGCTGGTTCTCAATTCTGTTATAGCCGTATTGACATGAGCTAACAGAGCCTGCGCCGTCCCTCACTTTCTCCAGTTTTGTGCTCGTCTGTTTTGTCACAATGAGAGAAAACAAGAATTATGAGTGCATACTAAGAGTGCCTGTGGTTTAATTCACATGTAGGGAAAATATTCAAATGAGCTCATTAACATTTGCAACCTGTCCAAAAAGTATAAAACTGTGATTAATCATGTTATCACTGTGTTAAGTGAGAAAGAAGTTCTTAGACTAATAGTTAAGTCGGTAAAGTGGATTATGGAATTTTTTCAAAATACTATATTGCAAATGAGCGCTATCAATATTCAAACCTGGTCCAAAAAGGTTATACAGCAATATGACCTTCAATATCTTCTATCACCTGCCATGTTAGAAGTTGGACTAATGGTTTAGTCTGTTTAGAAAGTGGGGGATATTATTGTGTGGTCATCCAGACCGCAGGCAGGCTGCCATCCCGATTGATAACTATGGAGGCTCCAAACATGGTTGTGAGGGCCAAAAAAAAACAGTACATAAAACACAAACCATATGGGAGAGCCAAAGCTGCACTGCTTATGCTCTCGCTTTTGGCGTTGAAGGCGCTGTTAACTTTCTGTTGGACACTCAATCCCCTACCATTAATCAGGTACTAAACTTTTAAACTATTGGTGCCCTTTTCCCCATGGTTGCATTTGAACTTAGGCAACAAAACCATGAATGTACTTTCTTCTTTGACGGGGACATTTAGCCATACAGTATGATACACTCAACCAAACTTGCACACACAAATGTTAAAGCAAAGTCAGTTTGGTAAGAGTAGCATAGCATGTTAATTCTTTATGCTATCCATTGGTAGGTGGGCATGATAGGAAGCAGTTTTTGAAACTGAATAACATACCAGGCCTATTCTAGATAGATAGTTAGTTAAACAAGTTTTAAATCCTGTTTGTCCCGTCAAGGGGGGTGGCCGGATACACTCACTCAGCAATACTGTGTAGTGAGGATTAATGAGCAAAAGAGATTAACTCTGCAGTTTTGTTAGGTATCCTACTACCTTACAAGTGTTGTGCGAGGAGTGTCAGAAAGTCTTTAAAGACACTATCGTGATTGAAAAATATTTGAAATTTGCAGGAAAGGAATCGCTTCAAAGTGAAGGATATAGGTCTGTAGAATTCTCATAGTTTACCTTTTCCAGCTGTAGAATGAAGAAAAGGAAGAAAACGCCAAGTGTTCCAAGATACGATTCTCCATTCAAGTAAGTGTGTAGTCAGTGTCCGTTCGGACAGTAATGACTAAAATCTCCGATTCTGTCCTTATTAGGTTGCTTCTGGTTTTATCATTTGCAGCGGTATGTTAGGATCGGTACTTGTAACGTACATGTAAAATTGATTTTGATGATTTTTTCGATTTGCTGATTTAGCAAATCCTGATAGTTATTTAAGTGCAATAGCGCCATAAGATCCATATATTAGGATAACTCCATTTATTTTTCTTGAGTCAGTGACTCTGGAAATGGCTGCCTGAATAACCATTTCAAGAGGACCAGACTTGGCATAGTTGATGGAAATTTCCGCCAACCTTTTTGCCATTCAATGACGATCTATCCTATATAATACTGTCCCTCAACTTAGATTTTTCATTAAACCTTAGTTAAGAACATACTGAGTAGGGTTTTTAATAATAAAAACTTGGCAAGTCTTATGGGGACATGTGATATCTCGACTCTGTTAAACCAACCTCTAGTACTAGTGGTATGCAATCAACTTGTCAAATTTCCTAACCATGGTAGAGATCTACTTACTTGGTGAAGACTTGAGTAGGTTTGCAATAAGTAATGGGTATTTGGTGAGTCTCTGGAATCCTGTGGAGATTAGGCAGGCCCTGAATGGCAGTCGTTTGACAGAGAGGATTGGATTCCGCATCCTGCAATAATAACGGTGTTAAACATGATAATATCCCAAGTATAATGTCACATGTGGAAGTTACCCGTGCCCAAACAGGAGTCATCAACTACATTGATTATTATTGCTGCAGACATCTATCAGGATCCCATCTGACATCCTCCCCCACTAAGGTAGGATCAGTCAGATAAAATGGGTCTTACAGACACAAAATGACCATAAAATCAAATCCCCTAATTCCGATTTAGTCGCAAACTTTCAATATTTCAGGATTAAACCCTTCCTCCATATTTTTTTTTTTCCAGTTTGACGTACATTTTAGTGTTTCCAATTTTTTATTTTTTCATTTCCTAGCATTTTTGTATGAAATAATTTTTTCCAGCCGGAAATGGACAGTGCCTTTTTAAGCTTAACTCCAGGGATTTGTTGGGCTAAACAGGGGAGTGGTGGCCAAGAATCCCAAAATTCAGATTTCGCCATTGGTTAAACATAACACGTAAAAGCGAAATCTTGACGACAATTCTTAAGTTTTTTATATGTTGTCAGGAACATTTCTTATTCCAAAACCGTTTGGAGTTGAAGAATCATGTTCCATACAACTCCACTGGAAGGGTATTTCTGAATTTTTTGTACAATAACGACGAGGACGATGTCCGGTATTGTGGTCAGTGGGGAACACTGGGAACACAACCCAATGACCCGACCCACATCAATAGCGCCCAAATTGGTTTTGCACTCCGTATTGCTGGTAATTTCTTTTGCATTTTTGGTGAATTGCTATAATGAATGAGCTTGGCCACCACCACCCGCGCCTGGTATAAACAAAATACAAACAGATTTTTTTTTCAATTCAAGTTCTTAAATTCTGTAAAAGTATTTAGGGAAAACAATTTACAGAGATTAAAAACCCAACCTGTATTTTAATAAGAAACCCCAATCTGCAAAATCTAACCATTGAAATGCAGCTCGTAAAGCCCTCTTCAAGAGCACTTCAGCCCTACCACACCATTCTTACCAATGCCACCAATCAACGTAGCAACTCATGTTTGATAGGAGATGCATCTATTGCAATGATCAATCACTGAAACTTACAATATCAGATGTGAACCAGGTTGTCAGAAAAACCATATATGTCAAAATTTGACAGATGAAATAACGATAAGACTTTACTAGAAGAGTGGCGTTGTCTAAATGGTTAGGGAGCTTGCCTTTGGAACCAAGGGTCCCGGGTTCAAATCTCGGTGGGGTTACTTGCTGGATTATTATAGGTACTCAATCTGGATTTAATTGTAAGTGATATTGGTTAAAATCCAGATTACCACTCTTCTTCATGGTTCATTTGATATGGGCAAAGGGAACCATGAGAAGCTCTTAATTCCCATTCGGTGTGTATTGTGTTTGATTAGTTTGTTGGATGTTGCAACCTGGTGCTGATTAAGTGCGCATTGAAGTTGCATGTTTCGTGGATTATTGTGTAGGCTCTGGCAATTAGCTATGGGGCTACGAAACGAGATTAAATAAACCAGTTATAGTATTATTATTTATTTTACAGTGGAGAAATTTATTAAAATCAAGAAAAAACCCACCCCTTTACAACATTCCTAATTGACTTACTGCAATGAATTTCTCTAAGACGCTGTCTTTCTTTTCCCTGGTTTTGATCATTTCTAGTGCAGCTTTTTGTTTCGGCAGAAAGTAGTCGCACACACGCTTCATTTTTTCTGCACCTCACCATCAAACTAGAAAGAAGACCAATATCAATGACATCAACTATGTCCATTCATAACGTTAAAGCAATATGTATGGACTGTCCTATGGTAATTTAGAGATGAAATCCTACCAAAGACAAAAACCGCATCAAGAGAACATCATTCTCAACTTTTGGGTTTTAATGTAGCAAGTAGCTAGAATTTATTTCAGATACAAGGTCACGTTGGCCAATAGCCGCTCTTCAAACCCAGAGTCATTCAAGGGTCAAAATTTTGGTATCAGAAAAAGCTAACTATTTTTCTCATTGTATCCTGTGCAATCTAAGGCTAACGATATTTGGTTTTGATGTTATTAAACTACCTGAAATGTGTTAACCTCAATTTGACACAGCAGGATTATAAAGCTGGAACTTTACGAGACGGTTAATTGTAGCAGTGAAGCCATTCTAAATCAAGAATGCAACACCCATTTATATACTAGCTTAAATCGGGTCAATCCTCCTATAATCACTGTACGTGGTGAACATCCTTAGTATATAAAAAATAACCACATCTCAATTCTGGAAACAAACTCAACTCACCATCCAAATGATACAACTTGCTTCAATTCCTAATAAAAAGTGTCGCAGTTGATTTCCCAGTGGTTATCTGTAGGGGGTGCTAGGGGTTCATGCCAAAGACATGCAAAAACGGCCCTATTTTTGGCTATTAGAGGAATCTTCCGCCCCCGGGGTATCCCCTCAAAAAGCAGTTCGTACGCCGGTAGTTTCTACCTTTATTCTCAATTAATAAGGTACTAATAACGCTTATCTTTTCAGTTAATAACAATCAAATTTGAAACTGAGCTAGTAAAATAATCTCAATTCCCTTGGCACAGTTCAGTAATTCATCACCAATGTATTTAGAGATACCCCCTGGTTTTTGGGTATGATTATATGATAGCCGCATCACACAAGGTCATTCATGTCAATGTATGTAAGTACAACCCACTGAATTTTGTCTTGGGTGGGTGTGATGACTCACCCTTTTGAGCAGCATCTCTCATCTCTCCATCTCATGTATGATATGTGACGTCCTCCTTTCTTTCTTCAGTCTTATTTAACTACATATGGACATCTACAAATCAGGTAGTGTTAGGAACACTGGCCGGAATCATTTTCCTTCGGCAAATGCCTTGCTCTCGACATGGCTGATAAACACTCGGTCTAACACTTTCCCGTTCTTTGACTGCAGACCTCGCCGTGTAGAATAGTTCTAATGATTGGAAAGCACAGTGCGTAAATAAGTGTTTATAAGTACTATAAATAGAACAGTTTTGAAATCTTATTAATAACTCAAAACAAATAGAATATAGAGACACAAATAAACTAGATGTTACCACCTACCCTGCTGGTGGTTATTTGGTAGTAAGTTAAGAAGTGCTTCCCGTACTGACCTTTGACGCTCCATGGCGATCACAAGTTTTTGTGAATGGTCTCAAGCTACTCCATCTGCATCAGTCACATGACTGTGCAACACTTCATATAGGCATATTATTTTTTGAAGTATTTGCACTTAATAACTTGCAGTGCCGCCTGAATGACCTTTGACCCATGCGACACAACTTTTTGTAAAGTGAAGTGGTTCATATGCCGAGTCATACCTGACCATGGCAATGTTATCTGTAGAGGAAGATGCGTTTTATAAATTTGAGATTTTTCGCATTAAGACTCAGAAGTAAGGCCCTTAATGATGCTTTGACCCCTCCATTCTGAGTCACAACTTTTGTGTAGGTCTCAGGCTGATTCAATACATGGTCCACATGACCATGCAGGGTTCTCTGTAGGAGTCGCATTTTTGCTGAAGTCATGGATAGAAAGAATAATCGTAAAACCCCGAGATACAAGATTTACCACTGCAACTGGCAGGTCATTTGCCTGTGCCCTGCTCTCTGAACATTTTGGGATTGGCTATTGCTGAAGAGAAAGATTGTTACATACTTTGTTTCATCTAAAGTGACAGCAATGAATCATCTCTGCATTTGACCACTATGTTTGGATTGAGACTACCATGGCATAATACAGTGGTGTCTCAGAAAGAAAGACGTTACCGCTCCAGAAAAACGTGCATTTTTGCTTACTTAATCATTCGATCGCTCTTTTTAGCTTTATATTATGAATATGTACTTTTTTGAACATATGGTGAAACAAGAGAGAAACTGTGAAATATAACCAAACAATGACTATTTCCCGAAAAAATGCAAACTACTTTGTCCACGGCTAGCATTAACAGATGAAACCATGGATGCCAATATTCCGCCAACATAACTGTTTAAGACCCTCCGGGTCAATAATACTTCGCATATTCGGCTAATGCCCATTGTAGGTTTAGAATATATTTGTTGCATTATTACCATCTGTCAGCAATTCTTTTATTACGTTGATTGCCTGTCTTTGACCCACCATATCCTGTCCCCTTGTCCTTTTTAGAGTCTTGCCATGCTCAAAATTGTTGTGCTCTGTTTCTCTTGAATTGCCACTTACTGGGAACCCTACTTTGGGAGGAACGTTTACCCCCCCATTCATCGCTGAGGATGTCCTTCAACCCCAGAGCAGTTCAGTATGAATATACCATTGGTAGGAGTCAGGCCAATGCCGATTATTTGAAAAAGTGCGCTTTAAAAGCCAATTCATGTTTGCATTATGATGGGGGACGGTGAGGGGATTGGGTCTTCATTCTGAAGAAATTTCAGGTGCTTTTAGGCAATACAATGTGAAACAATTAATTAATCTGAGGACTTTCGTGTGCTAATCGTAAGAATACAATTACCGTTCTTTTCTCTGGCTATTGCAAACCGGTACCAAGTAGGTTTGCAATCATTTTTCAGTGATAGTCATTGTTTGGTATTTTTGTCACCGGTTTCTTTCTTTTTGTTTTTTCACCAGAAACGTTCAAAAGAGTACATATTTTCATATATAAAGCTAAAATCATATAGAGTTGATTAAGTAACAAAAATGTCCGTTTTCTGGGGTAACGTTCTTTTCTAGACACCCTTTCCAGATCTATATGCAGTAGTTCAATTAATGTTACATGTGGTCCTTCAACAATGGTCATGGAGCATTAATTCAAAGAACATTTTCTGCTGCAAAAAATAATAGAACTTAAGAAACCGGTACACCCACTTCATTAATAACTCTTGTCTTTTAAACCTCTTTAGGTTTGAGTCTCTTCACCATATCTTTGTCGACTAAATCTTGCCGTTGGGTGTCTGCGTCGCTTCCATTTCCGAATCTTCTACCGCGGGTAGCTCTTGATTGAGTCTTGACTCTGCATGGAGAAGATAATGAAACTTCTGCAGGCCTAGCTTTGTTGCACTAAGTTTTCTTTGGAATGACTGTTCTGAGATGAAAGTTTTCCATTTAACAGAATGCAAACTTTTAAATGGATCATCCATACATTAAAGTGACATGTAGATTTTTTAGGGATATGAATTTCCCCATATTTTCACTGGAACCTGATTGTAGAACCTACCGGGAAGTTTTGAAGGGTTATTGGACAACGGGTGCAAAGAAACCACAAACCTTGTTTAAACTTGCCTGCTATCGTTAAAAATCGTTCCCCATAGAAAAACCATGCTTTACTTTCTGTTGCGGCACGACGACTACTAAATCATCATCTTATTACATAAGCGGCTATTCGGCTTATTCACTTCAGGTGAATCTAATATATGGGTAGAGGAGCATATCAATATTTAAAAAAGCTGGGGTTCAACCAAAATGGGGGCGCTTTTTTCTGTAAAATCTCCTTCATGTCTCTTTAACCACAAACCTGGGATACTGATGTAAAAGATCATCAGCAGTGACGCTAACCAGCAGAGAAACAATGGCCTTCTCGACCTAAACTCAAACTACTTTACTTACTTGGAAGATAAAGATTAATCATATTTTAGAATGTCAGGGCCTTATATTCATGATTCTAGGCAGAATCTATGACGAATCGAAACTCAATTCAATGCACCAAGAATCAAGTAAATGATCCAACCCCGAGAAAGTAAACTTGGTAAATATATATAGCTCGTAGAAACTGGCGAGCATCAGACTAAATAAAGACGAAAATACGCGGTCTCGAACCACGGAACCTCCCGCTTTCCTAGGCAAAAGGAATTACCACTGAGCCACAGAGGACTGAATACTATTAATTGCTCACAAAATCAAACGCATATGAACGATGCAAAGATTCAGTCTATAAAGGCGCGAGGTCTTCGAAGACCCACCCAGCACTATGGACAAAAAATGTTGGTAGCCGCAATCAATATATGAAAACAACCGATGTTAGAAACTGAGATCAGAATTGGTTAAGTCATTGTTTCTTTAGAAGCGATGTCTTCTTTAGCATATCCTTCCCCACCCCTCATCAATCAATATTGGTGGGACCGTTGCGAGGCTGCTGACAACATGACTCGTTTCAACATTGCCTTGGGGGAGCGTACAATTTCTTTGCCCTGAAGTTGGACAAAGTGTTTCAACATTTTTTTCCCATGATTGCAGATGTGTGACAAATAGCTTTTTAATACAGCAGTTAATGAAACCACTGAAGCAACGCTAGAAGGAAAATTTTCCTAGGACTGCGCTGCAAAATTTCTATGTTCCTTGTTTGCCTTACCTTCCTGAGATTCTTGATGATGAGGCTAGCATTGGATTCATCTATTGCTCTCTGTACATTCTAACTGTTAATTTGTCTTTTCTTGTTTTGCACTAAACCTTCCTAGATACTTATGATAGTCTAGCCCATTGGATTCATTCGTATGCTCTCTGTACATGCTCCTGTTTAATTGTCTGTTTCTTGTTTGGCCTTACCTTCCTGGATGCCGGATATATGATGCTAGCATTGGATTCATCTAATGCTCTCTGTACATTCTAACTGTTAATTTGTCTGTTTCTTGTTTGCCTTACCTTCCTGAGATACTGGATGATGAGCTAGTCATTGGATTCATCTAATGCTCTCTGTACATTCTAACTGTTATATTGTCTGTTTCTTGTTTGCCTAACCTTATGAGATACTGATATGATGCTAGCATTGGGGATCATCTAATGCTCGCTGTACATTCTAACTGTTAATTTGTCTGTTTCTTGTTTGTCCTTACTTCCGAGTGCTGATGATGAGGCTAGCATTGGATCATCTATTGCTCTCTGTACATTCTACCTGTTAATTTTCTTTTCTTGTTTGCCTTACCTTCGCTGAGATGGGCTGGATGATGAGGTCTAGCATTGATTCATGCTAGTGCTCTCTGTACATCTAAAACTGTTTAATTTGTCTGTTTCTTGTTGCCTTACCTTCCTGATATGCGGATGATGAGGCTATGCATTTGATTCATCTAGTGGGCTCGCTGTCATTCGAAAACTGTTAATTTGTCTGTTTCTTGTTTGCCTTAGCCTTCCTGAGAGGCTTGACGATGAGCCCTAGCATTGGATTATCTAATCTTCTGTATAACATTCTAACTGTTAATTTGTCTGTTTCTGTTTGCTTACCTCCTGAGATCTTGATGAGGAGGGCTAGCATTGGATTCATCTAGTCTCTCTGTACATTCTAACTGTTAATTTGTCTGTTCCTTGTTTGCCTTACCTTCCTGAGATGCTTGATGATTAGGCTAGCATTGGATTCATCGAAGGCATCTCTGTACATTTAACGTTAATTGTCTGTTTCTTTTTGCCTTACCTTCGCTGAGATTTCTCTGATTTAGGAGCTGGCATTGGATTCATCTAATGCTCTCTGATTCTAACTCGTTTTTGTCTGTCTCTTGTTTGCCTTACCTTCCTGAGATTCTTGATGAGGATTCTAGCATTGGATTCATCTAGTGCTCTCTGTATTCTACTTTAATTTGTCTGTTTCTTGTTTGCCTTACCTTCCTGAGATACTTGATGATGAGCTAGCATTGGATTCATCTATGTGCTCTCTGTACTTCTATTCTAACTTTAATTGGTCTGTTTCTTGTTTGCCTTACCTTCCTTATATACTTGATGAGAGCTGGCACTTGGGATTCGCTAGTGGCTCTCTGTAATTCCTAACGGTTAATTGTCTGTTTGCTTGTTTGCCTTACCTTCCTGAGATGCTGATGAGGAGCCTAGCATTGGATTCATCTAATCTCTCTGTACATTCCTAACTGTTAATTGTTCTGTTTTTGTTTTTCCTTACCTTCCTGAGAACTTGATGATGAGCTAAGCATTGATTCATGCTGTGCTCTCGTACATTCAACTGTTATTTTGTCTGTTTCGTGTTTGCCTTACCTCTCTGATATGCTTGATGAGGAGCTACATTGTATTCATTATCTGTGCTCTCATGTACATTCTAAAACTGTATAATTGTCTGTTCCTTGTTTGCCTTACCTTCCTGAGATGCTTGATGAGGAGCTAGCATTGGATTCATCTAGTGCTCTCTGTACTTCGACTGTTAATTTGTCCTGTTCCTTTTTGCCTTACTCTCTTCCTGATATACTTGATGATGAGCTAGCATTGGATTCATCAGTGCTCTTGTACATTCTAACTGTTAATATTGTCTGTTCCTTGTTTGCTTACCTTCCTGAGATCCTTGATGATGAGCTGGCATTGGATTCTTCTAGTGCTCTCTGTACATTCTAACTGTTAATTTATCGTATCCGTGTGTGCCTTACCGTCCTGATATACTTGATGATGAGCTAGTCATTTGATTCACTAATCTCTCTGTACTTCTAACTGTTAATTTTGTCTGATTTCTTTTTGCCTTAACCTCCTGATATGCTGGAAATGATGAGCTAGCTTGGATATCATCTATTGCTCTCTGTACATTCTAACTGTTAATTTATCTGTTCCTTGTTTGCCTTACCTTCCCTGAGATGCTGGATGATGAGCTAGCATTGGATTCATCTAGTGGCTCTCGTAAATTCTCACTGTTATTTTGTCTGTTCCTTGTTTCCCTTACCTTCCTGAGATACTTGATGATGACTGGGCATTGGATTCCTCTAGTGCTCTCTGTACATTCTGTTGGTCCATGTCACATCAATGGAGAAAACAATCAACAAATAACTGCACTGCGCGAAACAAATCTACATATATATTGTATCGGATGTGCCAAACATGATAGCCTCCTGCACGAATCAGCCTTCACTAATATGTTACCCACCAGACAAATTCCATAGTGCCAACCTATTTGGACAGATTGCATAGTGCACCGATTTGGAACAAGCTATGTCATTGCTCAAGACCGCATCTCCTTTATTTTGTCACTGAGCATAATTCTTAACAAATTAGCACTGCTAAACAATAAATAGTGAGCAAGCATATGCCAACACTAGAGGGCTGGAGATTTGACTCTGTGATATCTTTGTAAATTTTCCACAACCCACCCCTTATATTTTTAATGTCTTTAATTTTTGTTGAATATTATACAGTATGCAACATATTTTTAGCTAAATATCACGCAAAATTCTATGTCATTGCCTTTTTTTTACAAACGTCAATATTGCCATTTCATTTTTTACAACATTAATGTAAATAGGAAATCGCACATTTTTAGTAACTTTTGCATACACTGTTTCCCATTTTGATCAATCCTCGTGAAGCGTATGTCCGATTTTGATCAATAAAAAAACATTTGATTAATTCTTCAAGGATATGTATGAAATAAATCCATTTAATTCTCCAGGATGATGTCATCTCATTTTCTTGCATCCATACTTTCACCTCTGACAGGTCACCCCCAAACTCAGTTGATATGTAATTTCATTAGAGTCAAACAGTCATAAAATAACCCAATATGAATCAAAAATAATAATGTGTAAAATAACTTAGTCACTTTCCACAACTTATTCCCACAGGCTTGCAAATTAATGATCAAACAAGTCAAATGTACAGCCCTCGGCAAGTTTTCCTCAGAACAGTGGCTACACAGCATGCATTACAATGACAACTACTTCAAATACAACATGGTACATTCATATCATCTTATGATTACAAGAAGGTTGTCTTAAGTGCAATAGCTGCCATGTGATATGTCAATGTACTACACTGTATAGGTTACTCTTAAAGTCCGTTCATACTAGCACTGCAGCAAGGTGCGGTGCAGTAAATTGACCACATTTTGATCACTTCCGTGCAGAAAAATGATCAATACAACGAAAAGCGGCAAGGTCACCGCAGGTCACATTCTGCTTCAAAATTGCAGTGGCCTGCGCCGCACCTCACCGCAACTTGTCGCAAATGAAGTTAAATAAGCTAAGGGTGAACTGAAGGCCTATAGATATAACATCACTGCTCTTCCCCATTAGCCCAGTTGGTAGAGCAGAGACTAGTAAAACGAAGTCCCAGGTTCAATCCTGGATGGTCAGTGAATTTTTCATGTCATTATTTGTGTGGTTGAAGTCTAAAAAATTCTTCATAATAGTAATTTCCCACATGTTTGAGTTTATTTCTTGAAGTTCAATAAGATTTAACTTTTTGCAGTCCACAGGTAGGTGCACTCGATTTTGCCAACTTGTTCAATATCAAAACAAAATGGACAAGGCAATGCCATATGACTAATTAGGCAAGAAAAGATTATTTTGAAACTTGCATTGTGTGCCACCACGCATGCCAAGGTATGACGGATCTACTCTATGCAAGTCAGTGGCTCTAGAATTGATTTCAAGAAACACTGACCAAAGACTTAGCATGATAGTATGTTTGATGGAAATTTTCTGCATATGGCAGCTATTTGACTTGCAATCTTCTTGTATTCACCTGATGATACACTACTTGTGATTTCATACAAACACAGCACTTTTTTGGAATAAAATAATAATGATTCAGGGGATAATAATAACGCTCTGATACAGAATCCTGTCACTTAAAGGAGGTGACTCAGAGATTCAAAAATAAAAGTTTTTGGTTGTAATAAGTAAAAATAGTCAACTGACGTAAAAAGAACCTAAAATGCACAAATCCAAAGTTTGAGATGACTCAGATTTTCGTTTTGATGCAAGTTTAACAGTTACTGTATAGTATTACGTGCCATAGGATCTGTTAAATAACAAAATTCGGATCCGGAATTTATAACAAAGTTGTGATTTTGATATATAAGGACCTCGATTTGACCTTAGCTATTCCACACGTCATTAGTATAGGGCAAGCATAGTATATGCATAAAAACATGATTGGTTTGAAAATTTGATGAAAAAAATATTATTACTTAGTTTGTGAGTCAGCCTTTAAGCACTCAACAGACAGGACCACCTTACCCTTAAAGCAATAACAGCACATTTTCGGAAGAATCACCCCCCAATTTTCAAAATTTGAGCTTTTGCACAGTTGTGGGGTAAATTGTCTAGTAAATTATACCTGAGAGTGGTGATGGCGATTTGTCATAAAAAAGCGATTTTAAGCCAGAATCGGGATCCCTGCTGGTAATTAATGGAAAGCATAGAAAGGCCAATTATGGTCCCGTCCTGATGAAAGAGGTGTCACCTCACGAAAATTTAATTTCTAAACCTGACGGCCTGAACTGACGAAACAATGGATGAGCGTAGACCGTACATGGGCCATTTCTAGGCTATTTCATATTGGAAGGATCTTTCCAGCAGCAGTTGAAATTATTCAGAATCTCCGATATTAATATTCTAATTACAAAACTCTCCTTCTTTCTATTAACCTGATCAACTGGCCAAACAAAAAACTAAAATATCCGGAAAATTGGGGGGCGCTCTTCAAAATGTGCTATTATTCTTTCAGATTTCCAGATTTTTTGGCATAAGTGTAACCTGGTGAGAAACCCAAAATTCTGAAATTTTGAGTCCACCTTCTTTTCTTACTACAATATATTAATAATAGAGCTCAATGTCCAAAAAAATGCCCAGAAAAATCTCTTAAAGTTTATGGATTTGACTGTAAAGATGATCTGTTTTAGATGAAGGCTCTTAAATGGTATTGTACACTAGTCTTTTACAGTTTGGATGCCTTGGTTGCAAAATCCAGTCAAACCCCACATTATGAACCTTTTTGTGTAACACTGCTAATCCTCAAAATTTCACTAGCGTATTAAAAGCTGATAATCCTACCTTAAGGATTAGAAATCATTGGCTGGTATGTCCGAAAAGGGCGACTAACTTTAGGACCGGGGTTTAAACCACGGTTAATCCTACATGATGTGAAACTTTTTCTTTCAACAAACTCCAAAATTCCAGCCATCCAGGAGAATTTTCAACGTTCACAGTATTTTTGAAAGGAAAACAAGGTCCACTCATGTAGGGACTACCCTGGTTTCAAAACCAGGTATAAAGTAAGTCGCCCCTTCAGAAATACCAGCCCACAAATTTGAATTATCAACATCTCTTTGGATTTCTTTTATTTGAAATTTTGTGCTGATTTAGTTGGGCATCCCAAGTAGTGTAAAACAAGATAATACGACAAAACAAGACAATTAAGACAAACAAGACAATTAAGACAAGACAAAAAACTTACTCAAATGAGCGAGACAGACAGGCTTCATTGGTGCTGCAAAGAAGTGAGTGTGCAAATGTAGGTGGGTGGTGGTGAGTTTGTGTGGACATGTAACAAAACAAACATGAAAAACGGTGGTGTCAATTAAACAAAAACTATTGGGACGGATTCAAATAATTATTTAAAACGGTTGTTTGTTAGTTGCATGCATAATATTTGTTCTTTTTATATGAGGTGCCATCAGCGGGATATACAGTGATTTTCAAATTAAATTACAGGATTTTCTCTGAAAATAAAACTGGTTCATTAGTAAAAAGAAATATTTTGATTCAAATCATGGAATGCACAGTGATGACCCCCTTCATTGCTCGGATGAAAGAAACCTCAGTTGATAAAGGAATAAAATACACGTCGCGGTTCTCGAACCGCTAAATCCCCTGGCGGGAGCATCGGGAGCAGTTCAATTTTTAAATAATCAGCTTGTGCAAATACGGGGGGTTATTAAACCACAAAAAATCCCTTTCCTGCCTTAAAACACCAACAACACCCCTTAAACCTGGGCAACCCCCTTAAAATCGTGTGCAAACCACCTTTTAAACCACAACAAGCCCCCTTAGCCCCAGACAACCCCCTTAAACCAGGACAACGCATGTGCAACGTCCGCGCAATGAATACGCACATGCGCGCATCCGCGCATTGTGTGCAGTATGCGATTGAATACGGTATTATGTGCCAAAACACCTAAACCAAAACCCCCCTAAACCCAAAAATAATCCCGTAAACCCAAAAATCCCTTTAAACCCAACAAACCCCCCCTTAAAACCTGGACAACCCCATTAAACTTGTGCAACCCAACTTAAACCACAACAAGCCCCTTAAGCCCAGACAACCCCCCCTTAAACCCCGGGACAACCCCTTTAAACAAGAGACAACCCACTTAAAACCCCAAAATCCCCTTAAGTCCAGACAACCCACCTTAAACAACATATCCCCTTCAAACCCAACAACCCCTTAAAACGATGGACAACCCCCATTTAACCCGTAAACCCCCCTTAAACTTGTGCCAACCCCACCTTAAACCACAACCAAGCCCCCTTAAGCCCAGACAACCTCCCCTTAAACCCGGACAACCCCTTTAAATCCCAGACAACCCCACCTTAAAAACCCCAAACCAATCCCCCTTAAACCCAACAACCACCCCTCTTAAGCTGGACAACCCCCCTTAAACCCGGACCCCCCCCCTTTAAACCTGGGAAAACCCCCTGAAACCGTGCAACCCACATTAACCCACAACAAAGCCCCTTAAGTCCCCACAACCCCCCTTTTAAACACGGACAACCCCTTTAAACCCAGAAAACCCACCTAAAACAACAACCCCCGTAAACCCAACAACCCCCTTTAAAGATGGACAACCCCCCTTAACCCGGACAACCCCCCCTTAACCCGACAACCCACCTTAAACCTAATCAGCCCGAGAGTACATGATCTACACAACCCCTCCATCAAGTTTCATCATACAAAATCGGAATAGGATCTTCAGATAGTTGTCACAAGATTTTTGGGGTGAAATACCCCAATTATAGCCCGAAATATGCAAATTAGTCTATTCGCATATCATGCGCCACAAAAACCTAGTCAGCACGAGAGTACATGATTCCCCAACCCTCCTCAAGTTTCATCAAAATCGGACTTATGGATCTTCAGCTAGTTTGTTCACAAGCTTTGGGTAAAATACACCAAATTAACTCTTAATTATTATTAATTATGCAAATTAGGTACCTAATTAGAATATGACACGCCCATAATCTAATCAGATTGAAGGGCATGGCGTCCATCCCCCACAAAGTTAACATCACCATAACCCATTATGGGGCTCATTGTTATCGCGTTCACAAGATTGTGTTGGCGCCGCCGACGCCGCCGCCTTGACTGATCTAGCATAATCCCCCTTCTGCTATTTCAAGCCAGGGGGAAATGAGCATTCCTCAAGAAATAGCTTTTCTGAATCAGTATGAAACAATCAGTGATGTATTCTCAATATTACAATAAATTGTATTATTTGTGCTTTCAAGGCAAATGATAAAGAAGGGTTTGCATACACAGACTCTTACACAGACAAACGCCACACTAGGCAATCTCTTACACTAAACAAATAGGCCACACATAAAGGGTTGAAAATGAAAAAAGACAGGTTGGGAACCAGTGCAAATTTATATTGCATAAGTGAGTGATATGGTTCACTCTGATTCCAGTGGTGGTTTGGGGTCAATCCCACAATGCAGATGCTATGTTCTATACGTATTATTACCCTCATATATAGGATCCCGGTCATCTGATGGTTAAAAGTGGAGCATAAATTCAACTACTTTCAAGAATTGAACAAAAAATGAACTATGTGGAAACTTGAGCATAAATACGATCAACGTTAGTAAGTAATTAAAAGTTTTAAAAAGCCCAAATTAAGAAATAACTAGAATTCGCGGTTCTCGGCTTTCCGCTCGCATATTCAAAGAATATAAGCTCTGTGGGCCGACCCATGACCTTGACCCTGGCACGTGACCCTTTGATCTCATCAACTAGAGGGATCGCATGGTGCACTATGACAAAAGTTTGGTTCCAATTGAAACTTCAAGTTTTCAATAGGATCAATTATACGTTTTTAGCCCATTTTTTTCAACTTAACCTCACATGACCTTGACCTCCTTTCAACATGACCTTGACCTCGTCAACATATGAGGGATCACCTATTGTGCATCATACGCAAGAAGTTTGGTTCCAATTGAAGTTAAACTTTCAATTGAGGTTCCAATTAAAAAAAACTTAACAATTTTTGAAAAACACATCCATACGAAACACACACACACATAAATACAGCACGCACAACGGGATTGCTAAGTGGTCCTGCCAGCTATAGCTGGCGGCCCACAATAAAAATATCGAATACGAACAACAATTAATGAAACATAAATAAGCCATTTAAATGGGCACAAATACTAGACCAAATATTTAAATAAAAAGTAATACAATTTAAAGAAATAAAACCTGAATTATAAAAAATGAAAAAAAAAAGACAAATACATTTTTAAAATAAGATACGAAGAAATAGCAAAATGTTTTTAAAACAATTCTAAAATTAAAAAATAGTGACCCAATAAAAATAAGCTTTAACAAATCGAATAAAAGATATAAAAAAAGGGAGAAACTGGTTGGAAGTTTTTTTTTTGTTTTAAAAAACAAAAATATGGCACGTTTTTAAAACAAGTTTAAAAATATATATTTTTTTGTTCCATTGGGTTGTGAATTTGTCAATTGGTGATAATGAGAACTTGAATTGGGTGGGGGAAGGGTGGTGTTGGTGGAAGGGGATGATGACAAAACACTGTTGTTGTCTAATGTGAACCCTGGCGTTGATGGAAAGAGAAACCCCGGGGGTAGTTGGGAAAGGGAACCATGGGGGGATGGTTGGAGAAGGAAACCTGGGATGAGGTTTCATGGGATGCACAATGAGGTGTTATTGCCATTTATATTCGTTCAAGGGCTTCTGCCCAATATCATAATAACGCATGACGGAATCCAATTGTAATACAAAAAAAAAATTGGTAAGTTGGGGGATGGGTATATAGGTGGAAGGATGTAGAAATGGCCCTGGTGAGTTGAAAGGAGGAACCTGGGTTAGTTGGGAAAGGGCCACCGTTGGTAGATGAGAAGGGCGATATGGGTTTAGTTGGGAAGGACACTCAGTGACATATGGGAAGGGCTCCCAGTCAGTTGTGAAAAGAGGCCTTGGATAGTTCGGAATTGAAGAAAGAAAAGACCTTGGGACTTTAAGGAAGCTAGTAAAGGGGGGCCCTGGTATAGTTTGCAAAGGCCACCCCTGTTGGTCTGTAGTCAGACAGGGACCCTAGGGGGTGACAAAGTTTACAAACGCTTTACAAGTACGTCTGATAAGGTTCAGCACGGAACCAAACAACCCTAACCTCGGTACCCCTCCGAGCCGAAAACCGCACGAAAGCCGAGGAAACCGCGGAAGCGAGAACCGAGAAATTCCTAGTGAAAAATGTCTTATGCGTGACTTTCCCAGTGGCAGTCTAATATACTCAACAAACCACTTGGCATTCACTTCTGAGTTGACGCATGTCACACTTGACCACACTCAAGTCTGAACAATTCTGAGAGTGACTGCAAGTCGTCAAATCATTCCACCCGTAATTACGGCCAACATGATATAGACATGCGGGTGTCAGCCAATTTATACAATGTGTGAAATTTACAAGGTGTGTAGTGAAGTTGAACAAAGTTTTGACAAAATCAAAAACGGGTCCACATCCAAAACAGGCTGTACCATTTGAAAGAAAATATGAGGGCACCAAAAGAGATTTCCATCATAAACCATAAGTTTGGGATAACTTTAGCTTCAAACATGCTCCAATAATAATACGCTACCAGATACGCTTTGTATACTACCGCGTGACCGCCTGTCGCCTGATTTCCGTTTTACCTGCAAATATGTAATCAATCGGTGTTTAATCAATCAATCAAACAATTCAAACCTTCACAATAAATTCCAATACAAAACCACTCCTAATGTAAACTAGCCAAAAATTAACAATTTTCCTCCAAAATTGTTAAGGCATATTCAAAGATTGACTCTATATTCAATATCTGCATCCATTCATGCAGTGACAATTTAGGCAAATCTTAATACATTCACATACGTTGTTCCCCTTTTCAAATCAACTATGGCCATTATTACTCCATTTCCCTAACTCCGTGCAGTGACGTCAGCGCAAGATTTGATTGGCGCACTAGTAAACCGCGCACACTGGATATTAAAGGCGACGGCATTTTACACATTATGCGCCACAAAGACGGCATACCTAGACGGGATGGTGGTGTAAAGCTGCGTCAAGTTTACGACATCACCTAATTATGATGATGCCTTTCTGCTTTTTAAACGCATACATGTTTTAGAACACTTATATTCGGTGAAAATTCATTCCAGTATTGTGGGCTATTCATTGTTCTTATCCCTCTTGATGAAACAAATGTTTTACAATGCTAACGTAAAACGCATCTGTGTTACGAGTGGTTTCAATCATATATAAAAGTAATTAAAAAGCCATTTGGAAGTTGGGTGTGAAACAAAATTGTACAGTAACACCCCAAGACGAGTTTGTATATTATAAAATTACTAAGCAAAAAATAATTAAAAAAAATAATTCTAAAATTTAGTTGGAATCATATGAAAAATAACCAAAAATACAGTTTGATAAATACGAAAAGCAAGGGGTTTGTGTCTGAAGATGTGCGTGGTTATTATTAAAATACTATTAAATAACCACAGTACTAATATAAACAATGAAACTTGAGCATAAATACGAACAACGTTAGTAAGTAATTAAAAGTTGTAAAAAGCATTAATAACTACTAGAATTTCGCGGTTCTCGGCTTTCGCGCTTGCGCTATATTCAAAGAATATAGCTGTGGGCCGCCCCATGACCTTTGACCCTGGCACGTAGACCTTTGATCTCATCAACATATAGGGATCGGCATGGTTGCACCTATACAAAAGTTTGGGTTCCAATTGAACTTCAAGTTTTCATTTAGATCAATTATACGTTTTAGCCCATTTTTCAACTTGACCTCACATTACCTTTGACCTTTCAACAAAACCTTTGACCTTTGACCTCGTCACATATGAGGGATCCTTGTGGGCCCCTACGACAGAAGTTTTGGTTCCAATTGAAGTTTAAACGTTTCAATTGAGGTCAATTTAAAAACAACTAAAAAATTAAAAAAAAAAAAAAAAAAAAAAAAAAAAAAAAATACATACACACGCACAACGGATTGCTAAGTGGTCCTGCCAGCTATAGCTGGCGGCCACATAAAAAATATCGAATACGAACAACCATTAATTAAACAATAAAATAAGCATTAATGGGGCAAATAATTGACCAAATATTAAACTAAAAGTAATACAATTTAACGAAATAAAACCTGAATATTAAAAATGAAAAAAATGACAAATACATTTAAAATAAAATACAAGAAAAATGTTTTTTAAACCATTATAAAAATAAAAATAGTGACCCAAATCAAATAAGCTTTAACAATATAATAAAATATATAAAAAGTGGAGAAATGGTTAAAAAACAAAATATGCAGTTTTATACAAACAATTTTAAAAATAATCTTTTTTTTTTTCCATTTTTTTTTTCATTTTTCAATTTGGTGACCTGATAACCTGAATTGGGTGGGAAGGGTTGTGTGGGTGGGAAGGGGATGATTGACAAACACGTTTGTAAAATGGGGAACCCTGGCGTTGATGGAAAGAGAACCCCGGTGGTAGTTTGGGAAAGTGAACTCTGGGAGGTTGAAAAGGAAACCTGGGAGAGGTTTCATGGTATGCAAATAGGTATTGCCCATTATATTCCGTCAAGCGCTTCTGCCCCCAATTATCATACAACGCATTACGGAATCAATTGTACTACAAAAAAAACATTGGTAGTTTGGGGGATGGGTATAGGTGTGAAGGTAATGTAGAAAGGTCCTGGGTAGTTGACAGAGAACCTGGTATTTGGGAAAGGGCCCACATTGGTAGATGAGAAGGGGCGAATCTGGGTTAGTTGGGAAGTACACTCATTGACAATCTGGGAGAGCTCCAGTCCGATTTTGAAGAGCCTGGATAGTATGCGATTAAGAAAAGACCTTGGGACTTTGTGGCAGATAGTAAAGGGGCCCTGGTATCGTTGCAAAGGGCCCTGTGGTCGGTAGTCAGCATGGACCTAAGGTGGTGACACAGTTTACAAACGCTACAAGTTACGTCTGATAAGGTTCCGCACCGAACCAAACAACCCTAACCTCGGTAACCCCTCCGAGCCGAAACCCGCGAAAGCCGAGAACCGCGAAAGCGAGAACCGCGAAAGTCTAGTTTGAAAATGTCTTAGCGTGATTTACCAGTGGGCAGTCTAATCTCCTCAACAAACCCCTTGGCATTCCTGCTGAGTGAGCTCAGGTCCACACGGTACACCTCAAGTTCTGAACAATTCTGAGAGTGACTGCAAGTCGTCATCCTTCCAAATGTATCTAACTGCCAACATGCATATCGACGATGCGTGTGTCAGCCAATTCTATACAATGTGTGAACTTTAAAGGGGGATAGTGAAGTTGACAAGTTTTTGGACAAAATTCAAAACTGTTCCCTCATACCAAACAGCTGTACCATTTTGAAAGAAAATATGAGTGCTACCAAAGGATGTTCCAATCACTAACATAACGTTTTGATAACTTTTAGCGTCAACAATGCTCCAATAATAATCGCTACTATGACGCTTTGTATACAACCTGCGTGACCGCCTGTCGCTTGATTTCCCTTTTTACCTGCAATCATGTAATCAATCAGGTGTTTAATCAATCATCAACACTTCACACTTCACGTAAAGTTTCCAATACAAAACACTCCTAATGTAACTAGCCAAATAATTAACAATTTTTCCTCAATTTTTAAGGCATATTCAAAGATTGACTCTATATTCCATATCTGCATTCCCATTCATGCATTGACAATTTAGGCAATATCTTAATTACATTCACATACGTTTTTCCCCCTTTTCAAATAAACTATGGCATTATACTCCATTTCCCTACCTCCGTGCAGTGACGTCAGCGCAAGATTTGATGGTCGCACCAGTAAACCGCGCACACTGGATTAAAGCGACGGCATTTTACACATGCGCACAAAGACGGCATACCTTGACGGGTGTGTAAAAGCAGCGGCAAGCTTACGACATCACTGCACGGATGTAGAGAAATGGGCTATAGCCACTATTGTGCATGCCAAAAATATAATTCTTTATATACCAGAAACAGGATACCCTTCTTTCCAGATTTATGAATTTCACGTCTGCTTCCATATTTGTCCAAAATTGAGTGCTAACTACAATTTCTGCTCCACAAAAACTACATTGAAACATGTATCGTCAGCATTGCAATTTTTAATGGTGGCAAGTTGACAAGTTACTACTAGTACAGGGTGCTCCAAATATGCAAACCTTGTCAATGATGTGATGGGTTTGCATTATGGAGGGTCACCCTCTCTTACCTTGGATTTGAGACTTTCAGAGCGGCCGAGTCTGTTGAGTTTGTTGAATTTGTTTTGTCTGCTCTCGCCTTCCATCACATCTGCGCTGTCAAAACTTTCTCCTGATATTCCGCTATCAGTAAACACAGCAGATTGCCTGGATGTGTCCTCATCCTGCTCAAACATATTGATCATACCGCTCACAGCTTCTTTGCCTTTCAGCAGCTCTGCAAAACACACAATTGGTTTATGTAGTAGGAGCACAAATTAAATTTAGAATATTGTGTCTGATGTCACATTAATCCATGTGTCTTATTGGTTAAAACTGTGTCACATGGCATTAAGATTTCACACCTCTATACCCCCAACCCTACTGCCGCGCATTGTTAGAATTAGTGACAGTAGGCCACATACCTAAGTTGACCCCTCAAAAAAGCTTGGATTTGCCGGAAAAAGTAGCAATTTTCAGCTAGATGTCATTGTTAGGGTTCTGCTTAAAGGAGCATATGTAAATCAGAAGTGTCCATCACTCTATTTAAATTTTTCAGGCCAAATACATATCTCTTTCTGCAGGGAAAAATGGACGGTTCTTCTATTCAAAAGTCTGTGCTGGGCGGTGAATTTTGTGGGGTGCTGATTTCTCACCGTGATGCTGGTCAACCCTTGTAATTTCCATGCTTGGCAGGCTGACAGTACCAAGATCTTATGAGAAAACCCAATATTTAAGATACCAGTCGCATGATAGCTAAGAAATGAGAGTTTCTTGATGGCGTGTTTGTACATGAAAGTATAGGCAGTTTAATTAGAGGTGTGAAACCTTAAAGGTGTGCGTTTCGATCACAAGTCCCACCCCCAGAATTAACTCGAACTGTTTCTGATTTTGATATCATATGAATATTTGGATTTTTCTCATCATTAGCCTAATATCTTAGCATCCAATCCATTTCTGTAAGAGAAAAATATTGCAAGGTTAAACTTGCAAGATCCCCTGGCAAGGTGCAAACTGGCAGGGAGCAAATATGCAAATGAGGTCATTAATATGCACAAATAGTGATAACGTAGTGCATGAGTATTACCTGCATGCACCACTTCCCACATACCAAGTTTCGTCAAATTTGGATATTGGGATCTGATAGAAGCTCACCTTTTTAGTAATGAGCCAATCAGAGCAAATATGCAAATGAGCTCATTAATATGCACAGATAATGATGACACAGTGCATAGGTATTACTTGCATACACCACTACCCACATACAAAGTTTTGTCAGATTTGGACATTGAAATCTGGTACAAAAATCGAAGTTCACATTTTTAGTGAATCTAACCAGCTACCTAACCAAATTAACCAAATGGAACAAACAAACAAACACACACTACAGAAGGAATGTGCAAACCAGGGGCGGCACTAAGGTAAATACCAAAATGGAACAAACAAACAAACACACACTACAGAAGGAATGTGCAAACCAGGGGCGGCACTAAGGTAAATACCAAAATGGAACAAACAAACAAACACCACTACGAAGGCATGTGCAAACCAGGGGGCGTTCACTAAGGTAAATACCAAAATGGAACAAACAAACAAACACACACTACAGCATGATTGCAAACAGGGGCGGCACCAAGTAAATACCACACGTGCGGTTCTCGAACCACAAATTGTCCCCCGCCCAGTGCCGTAGCTAAAGAACAAGAAGCCACAATTTTAAGATCTCAGGGAAGATTGTGATGGCAATAATGGTTCTTGAACGACTGTGGTTCTTCCATTGAACCTGACCTTAAATTTTTGGCACTGAACGGTGACCACACCCACCAAGTTTCATCATCCTACCACAGATTAGTGTTTGACCTTGATGACCACCACATGACCTTCAAAAATTTTTTGGCATGAAATGTTACCACATTCACTCGGTTTCATTACCATACAAACCATGTGCAAGATTTGGACCTTTAATGAACCTTGAAATGACCTACAAATTTTGGCACTGATTGTTGCCCACACCCACTAGTTTTCATCCTCCTACCAATTTAAGAGCTTTTACCTTGGATAACCCCAACATGAACCTTGAAATGACCTCCAAAGTTTCAACACTGAATGTTGACCACACCCACCAATTTTTCATCTCCTACCACATGATTAGTGATTTGACCTTAAACGACCCACATGACCTTGAAATGACCATCATGTTTTTGCACTGAATGTTGACCACACCCACCAATTTTCATCCTCTACACATGTTAAGTTGATTTGACCCAGTGGATACCTCGGATGACCTCAAAATTGTGGCAACTGAATGTTTACCACACCCACCAATTTTTCATCCTCTACCACATGTTAAGTGATTTCTGGATGACTTTGAAATGACTTCAAAATTTTTGGCACTGAATTTGACCACACCAACAATTTTCATCCTCCTACCACATGTTAAGTGATTTGACCTTGGATGAACCTCAGAATACCTTGAAATGACCTTCAAAATTTGTGCACTTGAACTGTTGACCACACCACCAATTTTCATCCTCCTACCACATGTTTAGTGATTTGACCTTGAATGACCCCGTATTACCCCTTTGGGGGGGGAAAAAAAATGACCTTCAAAATTTTTGGCACTGAATGTTGACCTCACCCACCAAATTTCAACCTCCCTAAACCCAAAACCCCAAAAAAAAATGTTGAACAAAGTGGTTTGACCTTGGATGACCTCGGATGACCTTGAATGACCTTCAAAATTTTTGGCATCTTAATGTTACGCACACCCCCAATTTTCATCCTCCTACCACATGTAAGTGATTTGACCCTGATGACCTCGATGCCCTTGAAATGACCTTCAAAATTTTTGGCACGGAATGTTGACCACACACACCATTTTTCATCCTCCTACAACTGTTAAGTGATTTGACCTTGGATGACCTCGCATGACCCTTGAAAGGACCTTCAAAATTTTCGGCACTGAATGTTGCCACACCCCGCAAGTTTCATCATCCTACCATCCTATAGCAATTTAACTCCAGTTTTTGCGATTTTTGACCCCATTTTGACCTTGACAAATGCCAATACCCCTCCGAACTCATCCGCACCCTTGAGTGACATCTATGGTGCGAAGATGGACACCCATACTTGCCCCAATCAAAAGATATCGTGTTTGACAACGTTTATTATAATAGCGATTTAGCCCTATTTTTGCCCATATTTTGACCCTATTTTTTGACCACATTTGACCTTTGACCCATGTCACATTACCCACTTTGTATCCCACCCACCGCCTATTGAGATACATCTATTTGGCAAAAGTTGGACTTCCACACTTGCTTTGTTCCAAATATATCGCGCGGGACGCACCCACACCCGGAACGCTACCATTTCTATAGTCCCCCTTCGCCAACAAAGTTGGCGGGGACCAAAATGGAACAAACAAACAACACAACTACAGAGAATGTGCAAACCCGGGCGGGCACTAGGTAAATACCAAAATGGAACAAACAAACAAACACACAACTAACAGAAGGAATGTGGCAACGCAGGGCCACGCGGGGTACAATCATATGAGGGGGAAACTTACATGATTACCGTAAAAAAAACTATAATTTTTACCAATTTATTGCTTATACCCCATTTTTCCTGAAATGTTGAAAACTCTCTGGCCACCCCCTGTGCAATCACAATATCCCCATGCTTTATATAAGCCAGGGGATAAAATTTTGATTTGTGGTTAATAATGGTATTAATACTGAGTCTATGGAGAATTGTCTATGCTTAATTCATTCTAAGTTGCTTGGCTAGAATTGTTTCAGAGGTCGGCAACGCGCGCACTGCAATATCGCATAAAAGGGGCGAGTGGGTATCCTCATCGTGATTGACCAAGGGGAGGCCAACCTACTCACAAGCCAATCGGCATTACCTTCCGTGTTGACGCATGTCACGCTCGGCACACGGTAAACAACTCTGAACATTCTGGCAGAGATAAAATCGTATCAAAACCACAACATTGTTGCATATCAAAGGTGGAGGGATGCCTAACAATTTTATATAAATCTACAGCCTGCTCCCGCCCCCTTTCCATAGCTACAATGATCAGTTGAGGCATGACCAAGGTCAACAACCTTTATGACCTCTAAGTGGATGTGTGTAAACCTTGAAACTTCAAAATCAATGATCGCAAGACACTTACTTATTTCGTCATCATCCTCAAGCGTCCTATTAGGTCCAACTATGTGTGACCCTGGCCCAGGAGGACTTGTTGGGGATAAAACGTCTTCTTTTGGTCTGTCTGTGAAAAAAACTAGAAGTGATACCATCAAACAATAACACAAAATACTACTGTATATGGTCAATAAATTTGGCAAAATGCTATCTCAATGCATACATAATGTCCTTTAGGGACTGAATTTCTTTGGAAATCTTATCTTTTATTCACTAAATCACTGGTCAGTTGCCAATCACCAGTATTATTTCCCCATGAGCTAGTTTTTGCCTACAACCTCATCCACAGGGGGTCAAAGTTGAGTGAGGTGTAATCAACAATACTATACAGTAGTATTGGGAAATAGAGAACTATTTTCCCTTAGAGCTGGCTATGAGTCTATCACCCATCACCCTGCTGGTTCGGAGTGTTAGGACATAACCAGCACCTATGAGGGATATGTTGCCGTATTTCCCTTTCAATGATGCATACTCTTCTTCAGCAATTCTGAAACAGAATTCTGGCTACATGCCCAAACCAGGAAGTGTGTGGTGAACGCTTGACAACGGGAATCCAATATGCAATTCAACAGACGCGGGAGTGCCATTTGTTTCAGAAATTAAGACGGCGATTAGAGTACCAAAGTCCCTTCTTATTTCACTGCATGGCAATGCGATGAAATTAAACCAACTCCGACTCAACACAGCAGCAGTGCAATGCAATTTGAACTGTGCTGCTACTGTATTGAGTCAGAGATGGTTTTCATCCAATGTAATACAGTCAGTGAAGTATGAATAGATCTTCAGTATTCTCTACTACTTTCTACTGCTGTCTGGACTAGCTCTCATTTATGTGAAAGTATTGAAAGAGCAACAGAGTGCCGCCAAGATCCATGTGATCAATGCAAGGGTACCATTTACTGTACATGTGACAACCATGCATTGATCATGACTTCACTATAGCTAATCCAAATGAGTTCAGCCCATTTTTACTATATTCCACTACTGTCTGGACTGCCTTCATTCATGTGCAGGTATTGGAAGAACAAGATGGGCTACACAAAGGCCCAAGGCCAGTTCTGTTTAGTCTCATACCCAGTACTTGGTGGGTGTCCTGCAGAACGTATACTGCAAATACTCACTACAACAAGTCTGGTGTATTTCGTTTCAGGTCTATCGCCAATTAGTCAGCTATAGGAGTGCTCCAATTGGCTGATCGTTAACGACATGCAGTTTATTCATCACGGGTTGGCAAGGCAGGGCCTAAAGTAAACTTACTAAAATGCAATACTACAGCATAAACAACCTTTGAAAGAATTTCTTGCAATGTTTTCAGCCTGTTTTCAGTACAAAGACATCGCAGCAACACATTTAGGATTTTGAAATATGCTCTACCGGTCGGTCGATGGTTTTTTGTTGCAAGATGCTGAGATTTTTTAACCAATCAGCAACAAACTCGTAAAGAACTCCACCAGATTTGGTTGGGTGAGTATTCGCAGTATACATACCCATAGGAGCACCCACCAAATACTGGGCAAGAGATGTACAGTTGGGTATATATCCAGGTTTAGTGCAAGAAGGCCCCATCTGCAATAGCTGCCACATGCTAGATTGGGCAGGTATAACACTAATACCAACACAACTGACAAATGGCAGCTATTGCAGATGGGGCCTTCTTGCATTAAACCCCCGATATTAATGAATACAATTATAACCCTTGTTACCTATTTAGTAACAGGTCCAATGACTTTGGCACTTGCCCAAAAGTCTTAACACTTGTGATTGAACTGACCAATCACTTGGCCCTGTTAGCTTCTGAATATTTATGAGCTGTAATAATATAGACATGATGCAATCTAGTACAGATGGATACCATCAAAATAAATGCAATGATTTGATGAGAATTTGATGGTGCTTGCAGAAAATACAACCATGCATATGAGTTGAAATAGCAATTGCAAATGCAGTATCAAAATCTGTAAGACTGATTCAACAGGTGTTTCACTACATGACAATAAGTGTTTAACAATGGCTATTTTACAGGATGAGTGTACGGCTAGGCATGTCTCAATGAGGACTAATGTATATGAATATATGACGTCTCATTTTAGACAAGTACATGAATCACGTCTCATTTAAGCTTATACACGTTTCTGTATACAGCATGTGCACACGAGAGCATATCGTCCAGTGGAAAAAAGTGCAGGACTTGTGATCATTAGACCGTTAAAATTGTGAGTTTTGAGCCCCACTGTGGTTTAAGTGTTTGTGTCCCTGGGCAAGGTACTTAAGGCTAATGAAAGTTGATTCCCAGTTTCCCGACTCCGGTCAGAAAGAAATGCCGATCAAATAATTCATTATTTCCAAATAATTCATTATTTCGTATTTTCCAACTGTTTAAGACAAAAACGATTCTTTTAATGTGATCTTACGAATGATGCATTTTAAGCACTGTTTACGATGACAGGGGGGTAGAAGAATCGGAAACGTCCATTTTCTAAGATCAATAACCAATTTACGTTGGTTCCCGGCTCCTTACCTACTTCCGTTTGTGTTTTCTATTAAACCACCAATTGACTAGGTAGTCTTTGCAAAATGCTGCGTGAACTATGATTTAAATGGATATATACCACAAGGCGCATTGACTCGAGACTAGGTTTAGTCTCTCCGACAGGCTGCATATCAACCACGTCAATTGACGAAGTTTACACTTACAGCCTGTAGTAAAGGCTAGACTAGGTTGAAATGGGAATTTCTACCGTGCACTGGGTAACGCGCTATATTTAGCACGTTTCAAAATAAATGATATAGGAAATTTACTGTCAATTTTTTCGAAGGTTTTCATAAATATATATTGAAAAATAAATTTACATTTCGATAAATACTTGATATTTGCGAAATTCTTGTGTCATTATTTGTTTTAGCACGTGTACCCTGCTATGAAATAAATCAAGCACCACCATGTGTACGTTCTATACCTGTCATTTTCGTTCATTTGTCCATGTGGTTTTTTTTTTCGTCCGGGTTTTTAAAAACTTTATTTACGTTTGTTTATTTACGGAGTCATGTTGGTGCAAGTGAAAATAGAGGAGGAAGGGAAGGTATTCCTTCCATGGACGATTGTGACAGCCGATTCAGGTCAGTCATTCCATGTCTTGCTCAAGGGACTGTATTGTAGTTGGCAAAATTGTGTTCAAGAAAACTGTGTGTATGCAAACAACATTTCTAAAGAAGTGCTTTATCAAAGCACTTCTACATGTACCAAAGTTTATTTAAATGAAGCCTGGTCATAAGTATGTGTTTCGTGCCTCAAAACAAAGCATACTGCAGTTAACTTGGCATCAATAATGAAAATCTGAAAATAATGAATAATGAAACATTCCCCACTCAGTCATGAAAAAAAATGAAACAGGAAATTGGTGAAATAGTTGTTCTGAGATCTCACTGTCAATTAAACTCACGAGTGTTCTTTGCAGGCCATTACACTACTTTCCCTAACCTAGAGTAAAAGGGTTTATTGCCTGATTCCTGGTCTGTTATAGAACATAGTGTTTACAGTTTTTATTTCTGTGAGTTTTTGTTTTGCAAATACACGAACTAAGGTATAAAGACGTTGCTAAGGACACAAACCTTATTAAAATAACGGTAAGTAGCATTTTAGATTTTCTGGTTGATAACTACTAAACTGCACAAACAGAAATCTGATTTAAGGAAAAAACATTTTTGATTAGGATCTTGCTACCTTAACAGATCTCATCTCAAGATCTTTCAAGTATGTGCTACGATGACATGCCTAGCAAGCAAATTTTACCTGACCTATCAACCTCTTCATGTCAAGTGCCTGGGAGGGGACCTTTATTCATTTCCCCCTTTTTTGCAAATGATTCAAATAAGTGCAGGTTCCTACTCCGGAGTCAGCCTCCCGCTGGGGTCCCGGAGCCTCCTTAGGGAGTGACTGAGGAGCCAGGAGGGCTGACAAAGGTGCAAGGACACCCAAATTTGCATTTTCTTTTGACTTTTAGAAATATTTTTCTTTTCAACAAATTTAAAAATCTTAATTAGTAAGATTTTCTGTCAAAACTCTTGAAATCTTACTCAATAAAACGGATCTTACTAGTTGGCATGTGTGTAATAGGATAATTAGGAAGTGTTTGAAAACGAACTTGATACTCTAGGGTGGCAAGCATATGGAGAAAATATCTTTTCCCTAAAGGCATCCCATATTGGGAGAGCTGAGCCTGCAACCTCTGCAACTGCCATCATCAAGCAAACTACAAAGTCATGATGTTTACCAACACCACCATTATATACAAAACCGCGGGGTTTCCGCCTCCTTTCCGAATCTGTTTTGGTAGTGTGGTTTTTTTCCGTGTGCTGAGCAACCTTTTCATAGTTGCCGCACAACCCTTGAGCAAGTTTATGGTGGATATGTTTGTGCATTAAAAAAATATTCATATTATTATTATTAGGTATTATTATTAGGTACTATCGCTTATCAATGCTACTAAAAGCTAGGCATGCTATGAGATGGCAATATGGGAGAAAGGACATTTTAGAATCTTTTACACTTTGATTACCACCAAATAGGCAGGAATTCTTTGGTTGTTATCATTCCGTGCGTAAAAGTAAACCAAATGTACTCGAGCTTTTGCACAGAATCGCAAATACCACACATTGCGTCTCTTGCGTTGTCTTGCACCTACATTATTCCATATCAGTTCACACTGTTATGAGGCCTGCCTATTTGGTGGTAATCAAAGTATAGTAAACAAGTCATATCTATGAGAAAGTTAATTAACAGTAGGCTTCTTTAGAATTGCCCGATTTCATTCACTGCCCGCATTGCACTATTTTAAAGAGGGGAGTCACTAAAAATACCGACACAAATATCTTCAATGGAAAGATTACCCACTTTTTTATTTAGCCTATTTTGTTCACAAGAGCAAGGATGTGAAGCAAGATTATACAATGTCAAAGCACACTGTGAAATATTGAAATAACATTTGTGTGTTGATATTAAAGATAGTTACTCAAAATGCTCAAGTCATAAGTTCAATTTGTCGTTTTGATGAAGTAACCACTTCCGTACAGGAATATGCATAACACATTCAGGATCACATACTATCTACAAGCTTCTCCTAGATACCTGACAACCTTTGGCATAACATTGATAAACTCTACACACTAATTTTTGGATCTCACAGATGAAGAGAGTGATCGAAATGTAACTGATGCTTTTTTTTCCTTTCATTTTATGGTCACACACACTCTCGCCCACTAGATTTAAGATCTTAAACCATGCATTAACACCTTCCTAAGAACTAATTAAGCGGTAGCAGTAGCAGCGGTAGCAACTTAAGATGGAATGAGATGAAGATGGGTACCTGATCCTGGATACGCACTACTTGTCCTCTCGGGTCTTGACTTGGGTTTCTTGCTGAATGGCATCTTTTTACTCTTCTTACTCGTGTTGCCATGACATGGTTCATCTAGGTTGTCAAGGCAGGTTCCTATCTTATGGATGTTTAATTCACAATCTACACCATGAAATGAACCAATGAGAGACGATATCAAACATGGAAATGGTGATGATGTGGGGTCACCTGGGAATTCCTCTTACTGCTAGCGATATCATCAATATTCCAGGTAATGTTATTAATCTCTGGGCTCTGCAGACAACAATACAAGGAATTTGAGGATGTCCTTAAGCACTTGAGGATATCTCCAGATGTCCCACCTTAGAGACAGCTCTTCACTTAGCAGGTTAAAGGGCACAAAGTAACCAAGTTCTGCTTTTAAATTATAAAATTCGGTAGAAAATGGCAGACTATTTTTAAATTATAAAATTCGGTAGAAAATGGCAGAATAAAACCTCTTATTATCACAATTTTCATGTTAACTTGGTAAGCATACCTTAAGTGCCAAATTGGTGGAAAATGAAGGACTAAACCCTCTATCTATTATCCACCATTTTCTGTTAACTTGTGAGCTACCTTACCTCAACAAAATTGTGAAGTGCTGCCTCTCCTTAATCAACAGTTACACAGATATTATTTTTGAGATACTTTGTCTTTCTTAGGTAAAGAGATCCTCCGCCAAGCTCTATCTTTTCACGGAAATGTGGAAATTGTAGATCCTTGAAGCAGCTTCCTGTTATGTGTCATGTTAATGTACAGTCTATATAGACAAAAGGCGTAGTGTCACTTCATTAAAATGTCTACAATAATGGAGGAAGAAAAGGCAGAGAGAGAGAGAGAGAGGAGAGATGGAGAGAGAGAGAGGAGAGGCGGAGGGATAGATGAAGATACAAAACAAGGCCATAGCAGGTATTTGGGTTCACTTGTTAAGTAAGCTACGTCTATATAGACAAAACAGCCAGTATGTGTTCCCTTGTTAAGTAATGCTACAGTCTATATAGACAAAGAAGCAGATGTGTTCATGCATTAAAATTGTCGACAATAACGGAGGGGAAGAAGGCAGCAGAGAGAGAGAGAGCGACGAGGTGGTAGATGGAAGATTACACAAAAACAAGGACGGTTCTCGAACCACAAGTGTCGCCTGGTTGCGCGATCTTTTGCTTTATGATGAAGTTTGGCAATGATTGATTAGAAAAAGAGAACGGAACAAATTCACTGGAGGAAGTGTTACAAAGGTCACATGGGGGTGGACAAAGGTCAAATGAGGTCACCGAGGTCAACATGAGGTCACCCCTGACGCACCATTCACCGACCGACACCCTACCCCTCCCTGACACACCTAACCCTGTCGCATCCCACCCTGAACCTACCCCGGCACACCGATTTGTGAATGGGCCAAAGGTGACAAGAGGTTACCAAGGTCAATGAGGTCATCAAGGTTCTATGAGGTCACCAAAGTCACATGGGGGCACAAAGGGTCAAATGAAGTACCCAAGATCAAAAGCACCAGGTCAACAGTCAAACACAAGGTCACCAAGGCAAATAAGGTCACATGAGGTCACCAAGGTCACGAGGGTAAAAAAGTCACATGAAGTCACCCAGGTCAACGAGGTCAAAAAGTCACATGAAGTCACCAAGATCAAAAGTCACCAAGGTCACACAGTCAAAGGTCACACAAGGTCACCAAGGTACATCAGTGTTCCACATAGTCACCAAGGTCACTATTGAGGTAAAAAAATCAAATGAAGTCACCAAGTTCACGAGGTCAAAAAAAGTCACGTGAAGTCACCAAGGTCAAAGAAGTCCACAAGGACACACAAAGTAACAAAGGTCACACAGGTCACATGAAGGGTCACCCTGCCCCTCCCGACACAAACCACTCCCTCCAGACGCACCCTACCCCAACGCACACCACCCCGACCACACCCAGACGCACACCACCCGACCCATCAGGACGCCCCCACCCCTCCCCGACGTACCCCACCTCACCACTAACACCCCACCCTGCCCCCTCCCCAACAACCCACCCTGCCTCTTCCCCAAACTCAACCCTGCCTTCCTCTCCACACCCCACCTTCCCCCTCCCCAAAACACCCACCTGCCCTCCCAAAACCCCACCCGCCCCCTCCCCAACACCCCACCCTTCACCCTCCATATGATTCACACCAAGAAGTTATGGTATAGTAGTCTTTCATGTAGCAAGGAATTTCACATATCTGATTTACCATTAGCGATTAGCAATACGCATATTAATTAGCTCAGTTGCTTACCAAGCCGCATGTATCACGAACTTCTAAAGAAGCGCGCACCATAAGGGTGTCATGAAGTGAAGGAATTTTCGCATATCCGATGTACCGTTTCAAAAATTATAGCGATGACGCTGATTTTTGCATTATTTAATAGCTCATTGCATAAGATAATTTGTCCGAACCTTGCACAAATCTAATCAGGTCGAGAAATCGTAACCCCACTTCCTTCACAAGTGACATCATTATACGCCTTAGGAAACTCCAGGAGTAACTTGCAACAATCCTACATAGGTTGCATAGGGTCACATAGGTCGCATAGGGTCACGAATGTCACACAGGGTCACCAGTCCACACGAGTCAACCCACCACCTGTCGCCGACACACCCCATCATGCCCCTGAAGCACCATCCTGCCCCCTTCCTGACACCACCTACCCCCGTCCATCGCATCCCAACCGACCGCTACGGACACACCGATTTGTGAATGGGAAGGTGTGAGGTCAGACAAGGTCGCAGGGGTCAAATACAGTCACACGAAGTCACATAAGAGTCACAAGAAGTCACCAAGGACACACAAAGTCACAAAGGTAACACAAGGTCCATGAGTCACTGCCCCTCCCGACACACCCACCCTTCCCGATCCCCTCAACCCCCACCCACGCACACCACCCAGACCAACCAAGACGCACATCACCCGACCCAACGCACCGCCACCCACCCCTCCCCGGACGTTACCCCCACCTCACCATTAACACCCCACCCGGCCCTCCCCAACACCCCACCATGCCTCTCCCCAACACTCCACCCTGCCTCCTCTCAACACCACACCCTTCCCCCTCCCCAAACCACCCCACCCTGCACTCCCAAACACCCCCCTGCCACCCTCCCCCACAACCACACCCTTTCCCCCTACATATGATTTCACACACAAGAAGTTTATGGGATAGTTAGTTTTTCGGTAGCCCAAAGGAATTCACATATTCTGATTGTACCATTTTAGCGATTAAGCAATTACGATATTTAAGTAGCTCATTTGCATACCAAGCCGCGTTCCCGAACTTTCAAGAAGATAGAAGATGCGCACCCATAATGGGTTCATGCAGTGAAGGACGGAATTGCATATCCGATGTACCGTTTCAACATATAGCGATTACGCTGATTTTTGCATATTAATTAGCTGCCTTGATAAGTAATTGTCCGAACCGAAATATACCAACATTAATAAGGTCGAGAAGAGAACTCTTTAAACCCACTTCCTTCCACCAAGTTACATCATTATCCCTTAAGTAACTCCCGATAACTTGCACACAAGCCTACAACGGTTGCACTCGGTCCATAGGTAGCAAGGAAGGTCACGAATGTCACACAGGGTCACCAAGGTCACACGAGGTCACCCACCCCACCCTGTCGCCGACACACCCCGTCATGCCCCTGACGCACCCCTCTGCCCCCTTCCTGACACACCTACCCCCTCCCCATCGCATCCCAACCGACCGTACCCGGCCGAAACACCGATTTGTGAATGGGCTAAAGGTGACGTGAGGTCAGCAGGTCGCATGGGGTCAAAAAGGGCACACGAAGTAACTAAGGGCACAAGAAGTCACCAAGGTCACATTGAGTCACAGGGTCATTACAAGGTCAATGAGGTCACCCTGCCCCTCGCCGACGGCAACCCCACCCCCTCCCCGATGCACCCAACCTCACCACTGCACTCCCTCCTGCCCCCTCCCCAACACCCCACCCTTCCCCTCATATTTATTACACACAAAGATGATGTTATATTAGTTTTTCATGTAGCAAAGGAATTTTGCATATCCAATGTTACCATTGAGCAATACAGCAGTTAATTAGATCATTTCATAACCTAAGCCGCATTTTTATAAGGAACTTTAAAAAGTCAAAGAAGATGCGCACAATCATGGGTCTTCGTTTGCAGTTGAAGGAAATTTTGCAAACCGATGTACAGTTTTCAAAAATATAGCGATTACGCTGATTTTTGCATATCAATTAGCTTCATTTGCATATGCAATTTACCCGAAATAGGCCCAAAAACTAATCAGGGTGAGAACTCTTTAACCCGCCTCCTTCCACCAAGATTACATCAATATACGCCGTACGGAACTCCAAAACTTGCACTCAAGCTTGCGGGGAAAGGGTTGTCATTTTGACCGTCAGCCAAATAAGTAATTAATATTCATGATATGCATTAATAATGACAGCCAAAGGCTACACATAATTTTGGCACCTCACTTTATCACCCTACCAAATTGAGTAAGTCGGGATTAGCGTTTAGCCAGCCGAGCATTCAAAAGGTAACCGAATGTCTGAAAATATGCCAATAATGCTTATAAAATTATGGAATATGCAAATAATGCAGCCAAAAGCTGCAAATAATATTGCGGCACCTCGATCTATCTTCCTATCAAGTTTGAAGTACTTCGGGGATAGCGTTTAGCCTGCAGAGCATTTTAAAAAAGAGGTAACGAGTCATCCGGAAGGACGGACATACGAACGGACGGACACACGGAATCTGGACTAGTATGTGCCTCCATGAACATTGTTCAGGCGACACAACAGCAAATGCGTATGTTTCACTTTTACGTAATGCTACAGTCTACATAGACAAAACAAGCCATTAGAGCATGTATGTGTTCATGATTGTTCAAGTACTGCTACAGCTATATAGACAAAACAGGCCATAGAAGCAGTATTGTGTTCTACTTTTGCTTAAGAATTCTAGTACATATATATTTTGCAAACAAGAAAAAAACACGGAAATGGCCCAAACAAAAGGGGAAGACCTGTGTACACAGGAAAAGAGTGCCTTCATCTTCTTTCATAAATCATTGACATCAGCCTCATTTACTCATGTTGTTGCATGGTGTTTTTTTCGTGGATTCCCCCATTCCCTTGATATGACCACCCAGTATATTTATGATCCCCCGAGACCATCCTAGATCAATCTTGTATCAAGTAATCGAACTGACATTTAGTGTCACTTGACTAATGTATGCCCAACAATTGACCTTGGAATGTGACCTCATTAACATGTTAAAGTTCCCATATTGTTTCCATGACCCAAATTTTGGTTTGCAATGGAATTTATAACAGTTTGACTGACACCGAAACTTTTATGTGACTTAACCGCAACGATGTAGGGAGACAGGCAGAGAGAGACAGAAGGGCAGCGAGGTGGAGAGATGGAAAAGTGGAGGCGGAAAGGTGAAGGGACAGGGGGCAGAGACAGAAATTGGGAGACACTGGGGCAGAGACAGAAAGGTGGAGACACTGGGGCAGAGACAG
>JAMKCH010020238.1:0-21982 GCA_023653785.1 Ophioderma brevispina
TCAGTAATCAAAATCGATAATAGGTCTATCAAGATTTAAGACAATCGGTGAAATTTACCTTTCTATACTTCATGAGGGATTGGTCATGTTATTTCACATTTTAATTTTTGTGTTTTAATTATGTTACTTGTACTTATTGAAACCTACGGTCTGTTCGTCGTGAAAAAGAATTATCCAAGTTTTGTAGTTTTAACATTTGTACAAATACACCAAACTTATATTTTTTTAGGGGGGCATAGTGACATTAACCCTCGTATTACCAAAGGGGAGGAGTTACCACCCCAGGTAAACTTTCCCTCGGTGCGCAAAAACGTTAAAAACTTTCGTTAAGTCTTCCATATAATTATTTCACATCCTTCTGCTAATTTTGGCGAAACAAATGTGAAGGTAGCACCCTCACCAGGGTTAGCGTCGAAGTCGATTGGTGGTAGTGGTTCTACTACCTCTACTATACCCATTATTGAAAATGCAGCATTCTGATTGGTCAGTTTACTGCCCATTATTCTGCAATAATGAGCCGCTGATGGATTTTCTTATCATTTATTTTCATTAATCAGCATACAAAATACACATAAATAAGGCATATTAACTTAAAACCTATACAAAGAAACAAACAAAATAAAATCAAGTTTTTTTAGTTAATAGAATAAAAATTTGTAGTATCATCTATGGGCTCATAATGTATCCTCGGGCGGGAAAAAATAAAAATAATGGGCGCCATTATTTAGTTTTTCCGACCTCGAGCACATATTCGCCTATAAATGATACTGCATTATCCTTTAGTTATTAGTTCATTTGTTTAAATATTGTGCACTGTATGGCTCTAAAATTATATGTTGATTAAAAACTAGTCATTTTCCATATCATTTGGGCCAAAACCCGCTTGAAAATCCAATATTCCTACCCTTTTTATGCAAAATTTCATTTTTTTTTTTTTCTTTTTTTCATTTTTATTCTGTGGAAATTGACAACTTTGCCAACTTGTGAACTTTGATGTCATTGTGACGCCATACTAGGTTATGTTGGAAGCAGTAGAAAACGGTGCGACCGCGTATTGCTATCAACGGGTATACTAGTAACCCAAAAGTAAACATATTTTAAGCAAATCTGTGAAAATATTGATGGAGCTCATAGGATTAAAATAAAGAATAGTTTTGACTGTCTTAAATGCTTAGTTCTCAATGTAGGGGGCACCAAAGGTCAACATCCATTGCATTCAATGGGGCTTGACCTTGTTTCCCCCATACTTCGGTAAGTAGGCATTTAAGGACACTCAACACTATTCCTTATTTTTAATCCATGAGCTCCATCTATAAGTTGCAAAACCGTTTTTTAAATCCAAATCGAGTACTTTTAAATTTGACCCCTGTACAACTGAAATTACCCTTTTTAATGATTTTTTTGCTGTTTTGGGCCATAACGTCCAAAACTTTCGGCCGCAGATAGTTTAAAAACAACAAAACACCTTTTTTGACTCCTTATATTAAACTATTACTTGGTATACTTTTCAACATGATTGTATCAATAATCAAATATTTGACCCCTGTATGCCCTTTGCCCCGAAACCAATTTCCCCACCCCCTACATAACTCACAAAATAAATTTTTTTGGTAAATGTTGACACCCATACCCTACCAAAATAGTTGAAACTCAGCTTCTTTAATTTTTTTTCACAGATGAAACTTACTTTAGATATACTAAATAACCACATCGAAAGCATCTATTGCTTTATAATCAAGAATTCTCGGGGTGTTTAACAACCCACCCCTTAGTAAAACCGGGTTTACCAAAATAGACTTGTTTTAAACATATTGCGAAAGTTTGACTTTCTTTGATGTTAACTTTGATATTTCTTGCCAAACTAAATAATTACTAATATAAACATCATTTAAAAGAACTCGCCATTTCAGGACCAATTGATATTTTCTTTTTGGAAGGTGTTTGTATAAGCATTAGTGCCCTCTAATTTTTTAGATTATGTTAGATTTTATGAGTATATTACCCATTTGATTGTTAATTTCGTTTCAAGTTTGGTATATATTTTAAGAGTGTACATTATTTTAAAATATGAAACTATTATGTAATGAGAATTTACGAAACGAGAAAGACCACTTATCCTCCAAAATCTTTGAGTTATGAAACATTCCATTACAATTTTAAATATTTTCTGAGGCTAAATTTTTGAACAGTTCTAAGCCAATTTTATGTGATGTTTAATATACAACATGCATGCTATTTATTAATTTTTATATAACATGTACTGACAATGTTTGTGTTTCTTATAATTATTTTACTCTTGAAATATATTTTTTCTTCTGCAAAAATGAGTTGAAAACATATTTTGCGATAATTAAAAATTTAATTTTAAGGAGCCAAATTTTTTGTAGAGGTGTAATTTTCTGAATTCGTTGGTCATCTTGGTCAGTCTGCGCTATTTGTTACAACGAAGATAATGCCAATCAGTGAAGTTTCCCACTTTAACCGCTATGGAAGTCGTTTGTATACAAATTTGCAATGGTTGTAAACATAAACAATGCAATAGACATCGTCAAATCGTCGTCGTCTTCATCATCAGACATCGTCGTCGTCGTCGGTCTTTAAATCATCACATCATCATCATCACCACCACCACCACACCACCACCACCACCACCACCAACCAACCCCAACAACACCACACCACCACCAACACCACCACCACCCCACCCCCACCCAACCACCCCCCCATCATACATCACAAGGCATCAATCTGTAGCATCATGTCGTCGTCAACTTGATGTTTCCTTATTCTCGTTATCCGACATCGTTATTCTTATCATCGTGGCATCATCATTTTACCATAGTAAAAACCCAAAACACCCGTAGCTATAGTAATCTCACCATACCAAACAACATTAGAACTCAATGGTTTCATGCAGTCGAATACGGTCTATCGACTCCTTAAGCACAGCGATAAACAGTTGGGGTTTTACAAACCATCGACCAACATTCATTGGCCATTTTGAATAAGAAAACAGTTTTTCTTGGTATTTTAATACTGGTCCGTCATTTAAGCACCATTCATGTCTTTATTACCAGACACCCCTTAAAAATGTCATTTCCTTTTATTTCATTTAATTACAAACAACGCATTCATAATTAACTCAACGTTCAACGGCCGTTTTCTCAGAACTCGCTTTAAGCTGATTCGACACTATCAGAACCCCGACGATACTATGACATACACGAAAATTATGATGGCCATTCTTAAGGGGTGAGCTTAAGCGAGATAGGGGGTCGCAAAAGTTTATAACCTGACTGGGTCAAATGTAAAAGTGGTCCAATGTTTGTTTGAATTGATACCCAATGTTAGTATGATCACAGGATTAAAAATGTATTAATTTTGTGCTCTCCTCCACTTACCCTTATGGGATTATGGAGACGAAAACCGTTATTATAGGTCAAAGTTAAATTTAGCTTCTACAGGGGTCATATATTAAAAAATGCTTAAATTGTCAGTGGACAATGGTCTCATATTATTTGTACTGTAATCACAAGTAAATAAGGTATAGTTTGGAATGGGGTAAAAACACAATATATAGTATACCAAGTTACAAACAATATGAGACATTTCCCTGAACTTGAACGTTTTCAGTTGATTCTGACGGTGCTTTTGCTTGTTATGAGGAATGTTCATATATACTATTAACTGCCTACGCACTGTGTCGTAATTTCTGACCCTTACAGACAAGAAAATACGAAATCATCGAGTAGAACGAATACGGTCATATACTATACTTATGCTAACAGTTCAGATGATATAAAATAAAAAGTTTAAGTTTCGGGGGAGGGTGAGCCTGTGGATCACGAATGCACCTTTAAAAACGCTTTGCACATATGTTAATTGATTCTATAAAGAAAATTGAATAGTTTATAGTTTTATAACATGGTTTTGCGGTTAGTTGTGGCAACAAATTGAGAACGGAACTAAATTAGGTTAACTCTCGGATATCTCCCTGCCCATCAGGTGCACTCTAGCTCTAGCCTCTCGGCATATACCCTCTGGCTTCATCAATATTTGATTCTTGTATCATTTAATAATTTTCGTGAACCAGGGAAAGGCAATGTGTATGTAATCCGTCAACTGTAAACGTTAAGAATAAACAAGCTTTATCGCAATAAATAGGACAGAGAAAGAGTGAAGCCAAAGTTGACGAAGATCCGTGAAATTTCTAAGAGTCCAAAGAGGTAATGAAGTTAATTTTATATACCCTGTGTTACAGCGAATACACGTGGACAAATTTGTTGGCGAGTTAAAAAGATCTCAAGAAACAGGCCCCGTTCGCCATGGGGGGGTGTTTGGGGGGGTGGAACACCCCCCATCGATCCCTCAAAGGCAAAAGAAGAAAGAAACATAGAGGAATACGAAAAAAAGAGAAAGTAGAGAAGAAAAAAAGAGAGAGAAAAGAAAGAGAGAAACAGGGGAAGAAAAAAGAAACGAAAAGGGAACGGCGTCAGAACAGATTGAACTCCAGACAAATACCCTTCTAATAGTTAAAATCCCGAAACTTCCGTGGCTCCGCCCCCTGCTGGCTCGCTCCTCCACCCCACCCTTAAAGACAACTGGTCTCGCTAGTTCCCCTCGATAGTACAAGCTTATATACCGTCCTCTCAGTGAGTAAAGTTAGAAACCAGTCTTTTCTTTGATTGAATTGATTATACTATTTACCCCTCCAAAAGTGGCAATCTTAAGGTTCTGAATTTCTCAAATCCAGGAGCTTCCTTGGCTCTGCCCCCTGGACCACTCCCGCCTGCTTTGGGCCTTTGCACCCATTTTTCTTTGAATTGGATTACTATTTACCCCTAAAATTGGCCATCTTGAAGGTTTCTCAAAGCTCAAATTCAAGAGCTTCCGGGGCACTGCTCCTACACCACACCCTATAAAGAACATTGGCGCTCGCTGTATAGTTCCCCTCGCGTAACACAGCTAGTCTATAAACTTCCCGTTTCAGTGAGTAATGTTGGCAACCAGTCAAATCCAAGAGCTTCCGGGGCACCATCCCCTGGACCCCACCGCCGGCTGCTCTGCCCTCCCTGCACACATTCATTTTCGATGATTGATTAACTATTTACCCCTCAAACAGTGGGCCATCTTGAAGGTTCTGATAGCCAAATCCAAGACCGCTTCCGTGGCTCCGCTCCCTGGAACCCCGACTGCTTTTGCCTTTGCACCCAGTTTTTTCTTTGAAATTGAGTACTATTTTCATCCCTCAAAAGTGGCCATCTTGAAGGTTCTCCAATAGCTCATTCAAGAGCTTCCAGGGGGCTCCGCCCCTGGACCCCCGGCTGCGAGGCCTTTGCACCCCCAGTCTTTTCTTTGAATTGATTACTATTTACCATCAGAGCGGCCATCTTGAAGGTTTTGAATAGCTTAATCCAACAGCTTGCTCCGCCTTCCGGGGGCTCCGCCCCCAGGACCCCCCCGCTTCTCTGCCTCTCAAACCCGACCAGTGGCCCTAAAATCGGGCCGCTGGACCAGTTTGCACCCTTGTGTTAAGGCACTTGCGTATGCAGGATTGGGGGTCAGATTGGTTCGAACGACACCAAGAAATGTTCTCCAAGTCATCTACTAGTTGCTTGTTTTATACGCTCGCTACGCTTCCAAGGAGTAACAAGCATTAACCTTTCTTTCAGTTTTCCAAACCCCCCCGACAAAGCGTCTAGCGACGGCCCTGCTCAAGAATAAAATCCGGCAACCATTTCGCGTTAATTACGAAATTTAAAATGTTAATGGTAATTAAATGAAGCTGACGCTCTCTCTTTGCCCTTCAAATGCACCTTGGTTTTCCCCGGCAGATAACCATTTGATGTCACAACAATTATCAAAGTATGGTGTAAGTTTATTAACCATTCGAGTGCGAAACTGTTTCATAATTAATTAAAACGTATTTTGGTGCTCTGCTATTATCAGTACGTTTGATAGTTCTTGTTGATATAAGAATCAGTAAAGTCCAAATAGTTTTCATGTTCACAACCACAAAACCTCAGGCTGGTCATGTAGCTATGTTTAAACCTAGAGTACAGTCTCTGTTTCTTGTACTCGTAGTAGAAAGAAAACTGTTAGAAGTGCAGGATTAAATTTGACAATCGTTTTGCGCCAATTACGAAAATAGGAATTGAATGGAGTTGACTCCATCTCTGTGCCCATCAAATGCACCGTGGTATTTTCAGCAGATGTCACAACAATTATTAAAGTATTGTGTGACACAATTAACTCTTTAAGGGTGAGGTGTTCCAACTGACAAAGTAAAACGTTTGAGAGACAGTTTAACAGAGAAATGGTGTTTTCAGTGTCATAATCAATAATTAGCTTGAGCAATACGTTTAACACTTAAGTGTATTATACACGTGGACCCCTCTTATAATAAGGGGGTGCACGTGGACTCAAGATTTTGTTTTTCGTGCCATGTTTTTTGCGCTAAATTAGTTTTGTTACAAGATATTATGTAATTGCCTAAATATCATTTGCGCATATTTTGGTTAAGGAAAATCATATCGGCCACGGGGTTTTGTGCTAATTAGCATAACTAAGCATTTTGGTGGTGCTATTCAAAGTTTATTTTCCCCCCCAAATCGTACTGGAGTAAATTTTTGGATTTTTAATTTCAGCAATGTAAATGTACTTATGTTTTCCTATAATGAACCCAATTTTATGTAAAAAGTCCTTCGGGACTTTTTTTTTAAATCGCTATAACCAATTTTCAGTTATTTTTCAAATTTATATTATCGTGTTGATGTACCTCATCAATAACCAGTGTTTTTGAAATTTAAACATGCTTAGTGCTAAAACTATAGTATTTGAGATGACTTCGGACACCAATATCTTGATGATTTTGTTTTGTTACTTCGCCCATTTGTAGCGTTTTGTAAATTTGATAGGGATTTAATTAATGCTAATGCTTTCTTAGGATTGTGGCGGTGAAGGGGCCAATTTGTTTCAAGCAAACTCGCAGGGGGGTGGTACGTAGGACACGAAAAAATCAGTTTTTGATTCGCCATTGCATGTTAACACGTAAACACGATTTTCGAACCCAACATTCTGATTCCTTTATAATGTTGTAGAGCAATATTTTAACCTTCTAAGACCGTTGGAGTTCGACATCGAACTCCATTATAAGCATGTCTTTTTAACTGTTTCCATCATCTTTATCTCTTAAGGGTACCCTCGTTCGCGGCCGACGGTTGTTTCCCGGCGTTCAAACGATCTTGAACGCCATCATCTGCAATACAAACTCGGGAAGAAAGTATAAAAACATAACCGCTATAACGGGATTCTATCATTGCGGACCGCGGGACCGGGAAGACTGGCTAAGCCCATGTGCTATCCCTAGGCCTACATCCCACCCTATACATTGATCGCGGTCTCTCTGTCCCGTGGAAATGTATACATTCATAAGATATTTTATACATTACCCATAAACTACTTTCCGCGAATTTTCTAAAGATGACAAAGAATCAAGAATAAAGAGAGGAAGAAGAATAAAAATCAGGAGATTAATTAATAGAAAAAGAACGCAAACTACAGAAGGAGAATTAAAGTGAGTTGTAGGTAAAGAGAGAGAGAGAGAGAATAAAAGAAAAGGATAGAGAAAGAGGAAAAGAAAAGGAGAAGACAAAAGAACGCGTATTTATACTTCGAACAAACTTGCAATACATCCTCTTGTAAAAGGTTAACGCCATGACCATGCAACGGGGTCGATGTATATCAACGTCGACGTTTATTAAGTTAACACAATTTAAGGCAGAATTCCTAATATTGTGCGGAAAGCTTTAAACCACGAATATCCTCCTCGATAATTCAATCAGAGGATATGGTCAGACGTGTCACATGAACTTGGGGTTCCCGATAGGTTGGCGAATTTAGGTCATCAGACGAATGTTGTAACATCGACAAAGTATGTCGATGTTAAAAACACTTTATGGATGAGTGATTGATTAATTAGGAAAGTCCCGCTGATATCCACGGGATATTATATGATGGCTTATTATGTGATAAAAATGAAACCCCTGAAGTTTACGTGACAGGTAACTATATAATTCCCAATAGCCTATTTATAAAGCTACTGTACTTCCATTTTTTTTTAAATAATTAACAATGAAATTGTATTTCGCTCTGGCGGAACATGCATTACACCGAGCTAAATGGGGAAATTATTATAGTCTACGTCAAAACGTGACTTTCAATAATTATATTTTAGTATAAGTTAATATTACTCTGTTCTGTTCTGTTTACATTGCATTAATCGATTCTCGTAATCGTTTAATGTTCCTATTTCATGAAAAAGCAACATTATAATAATTACAAAATAGTACAATTCGAGTATTATTTTTACAATTGTTTCATACTCAATTAATTCATACCCATGCTGAAAGGGCTTCTAATTTGAGATTTGCACCCGCAACTTCGTGCTTTTAACTTAATACTTTTAGTTACATTGTCAATCAACGACTATTGGGCATTCCCTAGCTCTGTTTGAGTTTCAAATGCAAAACATTGGCATTGTGAAGTGTCCATTATATGATATACGCACGCCTTCGTAAATCTTTCCTTTCTTATTTCCAGGTTTCAGTTGAAGACATTCCGACTGCTCAATGCTACTCATTCACAGAACCACATTTCATAACTCTGGATAGGAGGTAAGCATCTGAATTTAAGAGAATACCTTATCAAGTTATTAGAACTTCTTTTGTGGTAAACATGGGGTGGGGAAGCAAATCTTGTTGCCAAATATATTATAAGCACGCGTCGACCAAATTTATTCAGTAGAACTAGCAAGAAATATGTATTGGTTTAATGCTTAATAAATGCTTAATAATTCTCTAAATATTGATAAGTTTTGACAATGCAACCGTTTCAGTATAGCTAGCTAAAGACGACTGCGATACGTGATTTCCTGTGGCGGGAATAAGTATTTTAAGCGAGAAAACAATAATTTTAAAGGTTTAAAAAAACAACTGCTTTCGGTAAAATTATTTCAAAAATAAAATTCGAGCGTGCTAATTGATTTTGTTGAATGATTAAGGATTAAATCAAAATTGGACTAATCCACGTGGGTGACTAAAATGGCTTAGTAATCGCTACTAGAAAGAACTTACCGTCCAAATTTGAGTTGTGTTTCCTTACAGGAAGTATGATTTCTACAAGACCGGGACATTTGTTTTATACAAAAGCTTAGTTCGAGATTTTGAGGTGAGTCAGTTTTTGTGTTTTGACTTTTAAAATCCCTTTGAATTATTTTACTGAATTCGACTGATGATTGAAGTGAGAGGCAGGTTGTTTACGTTGTATGAATGTGATTCAATATTACTTTTTATGTATTGTAGTAAAAACATGAATCCCTGATTTTATGCGTCCGTATATGAACAATTTGGCTACTATGAAAATGAACCACATAACGCCAACTTCCGCCCTAAACGGCAAAAAGATTTACCTTTACTTACCAACGTCGCGATAAACAAACTTTTTTCCTGAACATGAACTTCAGAAATATAGATGGTGCAGCCAGGCGATCCTGAAAATTATTTGAACATGCTTATTCGCAGGTGACTTTGATAGAATGTAAGAAAGTAAAAGCAATATAAGCAGAGATAATAGTTTGCTATGGTGAGTTTTCAGTGTCCCCCCCTATGCCCATTAGGTCTATATGTGACACTCGTGCACTATGCATATGTTATGTCTCTTGCATGGTTTATATTCACCTAGAAAGAGATCACATGGTTACTACAGGGGGTGTTACATAATACATAAGGGTATCACATGCACGCGTAAAGGCTATCATATGCATAGTGGTACACGCCTTCACTTATGGCCCTAATTTCGCAATCGGTGGACAATGACACATACCATGGCAAAAGAAACATTATCATATATCGTGTCAGATATGGGTTGTTAGAGAAATATCCTGCCTAAATCGAGTTTCGAGGTAGAAGACCCTTTAACTACATCGAACCCAACAAGATTAAGAGAACATACCAAAAGCTTCCTGACAGACCGCTGCCTGCTGATGATAATGATGATGACGACAACGATGATGACGACGCGGCGTCGCGTCGATGACATTCTTACATCCCAAAAAGTTACCCCTAATTAAATTGTCAAATCAAAACATGTTCATTATTCATATGTAAGAAGTTTTCATTTTCCGAATCCACCATAGCTACATGCGAAATTTATCACAATTTATCTAATTGGTGTCCTTTTTATTCCTATCTGGCGTACCCCTTTTCAACTTTTATCGAAACTTCTTTATATTGGTTTGATTGTTAACCCTATTGAAACACATAGGTTCACAACAGAATATGGGACTGTGGAGGTTCCACGGAGAGAGTGTCCTGTAACTGTGGTTTCGTAGTCCGTGAGGATAATGACGTCATTGCTGTTGATATGTGTGAAGGGAACAATGAGTTGGAAGCAAAAGCCAAGATCAGAATTAAGAGTCCACCGCCATTGACTTCGGGAGTGCGGATAAAAGAAGCAAGAAACGGAACAAGAGTAACAGTAAGTTGACTGAAATTGTAATTACAGATAAATGCTAACTTTAGATTGGGCAATGAACTGTTAGTGCACATGTGCAGTAGCAATATGATGACAAAGAATGGCAAAAAGGCAGACTAGAGAATGTAGGAAAAAAATATTCAAACAAACGGAAATGATCCCATTTGGATATTTATATTGTGTGAAAATTCTTTTTAAAGAACTTTTTAATTTATTTATATTTCAAATATTTTGAACTGTGTTTATAGGTTTGTATAGTGTTGTATGTCAGTTTAAAGGCTCATTTCTTCAGCTTTACAATGATGCCCCATTTGCAACAACCACTTGCTTCACGCCAAATGGCGGAGTCATACTTCCCGACGCTAGTCTTTCGAACATGATTTGCGTCCCGGATGCATAAAACATACGCGTTTCGTAAAAACATGTTCCAAAATCTATCTTTTGCAGACGTCTGCCGAATTATGAAGTATGAACCCACCATAAGTACACAGTAGGCAATGCAGTAGGGGTGTTTCCATAAGGTGACACCCTTTTCTGACATACTTTTCTGACACCCTATGAATTCGGAAACCTTAACGGACCTTAACGGAATAAACCACGCGGTTTATATGGTTTATTCCGTTAAGGTTTTCCGAATTCATAGGGTGTCAGAAAAGGGTGTCACCTTATGCAAACACTCATGCAGTAGGGTCTCAAACACAATGTGCCAACTTTACCATTAAATGGGCTCATCTTATTGATACTGATGCATGTGTTCTGGTGAACAGAGGCAAAGCCCAATGGCACTTCCAGCACATTGATTTTGAGACCCTACTGCATTAACCGAAGAAGTACTCGGGTTTTGAGCAAGTGAAATTCGAGATGAAGCATATTTTCGTCATTCTTAGAGGTCCCAGGAAATGCCAATAGAATTGATGTGCTTTGTGTCAAGTCTACAAGGAGGGACCATAGAGCATTCAATATTTGGGTTGGTGATGACATCATTAGTGAAACTATTGATTTTTCAGAGAGTAATAGAAAAATTCCAGGTGACTGGTGTGAATCTATTCATGACACTGACTGAAAATCAATAGTTTCACTAATGATGTCACTGGTAGTGTATTCTTTTTTCTTGCCCTGTTTATTGGAATGGAATGTCCCATAAAAGATTTGGAGTAGGTTTATCATCTCATATCCTGGGACCTTTAAAGAGGTCGACAAATCGTATAGAATTGGAATTATTATACACGCCTAGCGCCTAGACATATGGGGGAGCGAGTTTTTACATATATGCATTAGGACTCACTCACTCTCCCCTATGTCTCTTCTACTCTCAGTTACTCACCAATTAGCCTTGCTAAAGGAGAGTGATTCATTCATTTAAGAACAATTTGTATATTTTCTCATGGTGTAAATCCAGGAGAAAATAATATAGGCCTATCTTGGCATGCTTTTTGGCAGATGTTGAAAAGCATGTGGTCAGTAACTCACATACCATTACCTTTTTTGTTTTCTGTAGACATGTTTAAAAAATTGATCTGACAGATGCTAGGCGGATTAACATCTGACTGTGTGTAGCAATCATAGTCAGCAACTCACATACCAGGCATACCATATTGCTTTGTTTTCTATAGACATATTTAAAAAATTGTTCTGACAGGTGCTAGGTGGATTAACACCTCAGCTGTATGTAGCAGTCACAATCAGCAACTCACATACCAGGCATACCGATGCCTTTGTTGATTTCTTTAGACATGTTTAAAGATATTGATCTGACAGGTGCTAGGTGGATTAAGGTGTATGTAGCAGTTATGGAGGAAATATCTGCTATTGAATTTATAATTAGAAGCAAAACCGGACACTGTGGGTTCTAAACAACCAAATTGTTTCAAATAAATGGAAGTGTTTGAAGTATGGATTCGTTTCAATATCATGAATATGCGTGAATATTTTTCTATGCTGGACACACTCTTTAAAGGTGCAACGAGAGATTTCAAATAATAGGTGTCCCTAAAAAATGTGAAAATTCTGATTGTTGCACTAGTGTAAAGCTTTTTATCAAAATATCCCCATCTGAAAGGATTAAGCCGAGAACTATTTCTTTGGTACAAAAATTGTCAAATTTCTAATTTCGTATAGGAGCAAATTCAGCCTATGTTTTCTATTGAAATATAAGCATGCTATATACAAATCACCTTTAGTTTTCATTTTAAGTTAGTTCTGTAGCCAAATGAAAGGTAGGGAATTCATCGAGGGTCTAATCTATATGAAATCACTACATATCACAGGAAATATGGATGACTTGAAATCTCTCTTTGCACCTTTAAGGAGCCAATATGGAGACGAACACAATTGCGCCACGTTTATTTGTGTGAACGACGCAATGACCCAGTGTTGAACCTATGCTTTGAATCGGCATACGCAAAGCACTACTTCTTAGGGGAAGTGATATGTTACAAATGTACACTGAGCAGGATTTGGGGAGTTCAATTTTGAACGAAATACAAAACATTTTCTGACCGTATTTGACTCGTGGTACACCACACTCAAAGGAAACCACCCGCCCCATACTATTAGTTGTCTCTAGACATGAATTCCCTAAAGTACGATGATAATAATCGCGGCATTTTGCCAACTTATAATTTTGTTGCTAAGATGGCATAATGATATCTTTACGTTGAAATGCATATTATGGTGAAATTTCCCAGGAAATTATATTGAGCAAGTATAGAGGTAGCTCTGTGCTACAAAGGAAGATACGGAATACCGAGTCTGTTGTTTGAGTCCTTTTTTGAGTGTGGTTTTAACCCTCTAAAGTCTACTACCTTTCTTACAGTATCTCTGTTTGGTTCATTACACGATATAACTTGATTTAGCCTCTGAGTAACCAAGCCAATAGACCTATCTTTTTCATCATGCGCACTTGATTACTTAGTTGCATTAGCAGCATAAATGTTACCGCCCAAACCCATTACTACGTAAACCTTTCAGTATGGAAAAATGCACGTATCGTTGATTTCACCAAGGACCCATCGGACATAAAATGATCCTTAGACTTCCAAGAACATCATCAGGCATTCAGTTCTTTCAGAAAGCTTACTCTCGCAAAGATCAGTCACGATATTTTTTCCATGTTTTTTTCAATATGGCGTCAAAATAGCGTGGGCCCGGATATGTTCGTTGTTGCTATGACAAGTGTGACCTTTATAACACAGTTGTAATGCACAAGACTTCCGAAGTTCTGATATTTTATATCAATATGGAACTTTGACCTCGGTGGGCTAGTCATTTGACACAGGTCCGCCAACTCGTTCGTTTTTATTATTGGCAACCAGCGAAAATAAGCGTTTCCATGCCGATTCTGAATAAATTATCGGGAACAGCCCGGTGGCTTTTGGTTTGTAATAATTGCATCATATAACCATATGAATAACCAATCGAATTGGACGGTAGTTTCAATAGGTTGACATTTCATATCCTCTCCCATTAGCAAAACTAATTGGTGAGAAAGTGAGATTAAAAGAGAGAGGTGAGAGAGATAACAAGGAGGAAGAGGACGAGAGAGCTTGAATGGATCACAAAACTAAATGCATATTTGTAATGCCCACCATAGCCTGATCGCGAAGCTGGTATGTACGTCTGCCATCTGCAGCGAAACTCAATTTTCGTGAAATGGGGTGTTTCTAAACGCAGAACTGAATTTAACCCAAACCACTTGGCTCGTTTAGCTTGTTTCTAGAGTTGGTACAAGTTGAATCAAGTAGGCGAGTAATGGTGCCAACGCACCCAAAGGCCCTGCCCACGCCTGCAGGTCTGTCTAACGTATAGCCTACGTAAGGCAATGACAAGCTGTAACTATTTAACATTTAGCACAGTAAAGTTAATATAGACCGTATTCAATAGCCAGCCATGTTGGTGGACAAGATAGACGCATTCCAGTACTACAATACATTCACCTGTCAATGAATACCGTCTATATGATAAACCTCAATAAAGGAAATAAGAAAATAAAAATTCAAATATTGTAATCTATTGATCAAACAAAGACAAGCACCGCGATAACTGCAAGTAGACCGTTAATAAATGTGCAGTACATTCCCGAACAAATAGCCCTAACCATGCTAACTGGGTCGAATTCAGTATCTAATTATTGCCGTGATAACAACGCCCTCCACCACATGTCCGGGTGTGTAGGGTTTAAACAATTCCAACTAGGCCTATACAACTTTCTCAACTCTTCAAGAATGAAGAAAATATTTCTCGACCTCATACTGGACCGCTCTTAATACTTTTGATGACCTAACATCTAACATTTAAATAATTGTACAAAGTTGGATCTTCAAAGTTTGTCACAAGTTTACATAAAATACTGCTTAAATGGATTCCGCCGGTAGACACTGTCGAAACCAAAATGGGGTATGAAGTTTTCCATGCTGACGCTGGTCTGTTTAAACTTTTTTCAAGTCATTCACATCAATAATGTAAGTCTCTCCTATGGTACAACTGTATTTAATGATTTATTGTTTCAGAATGCTTTAACCCATGCATAAGAAATGTTGCCTTTATTTTGAAAGTATGGTTAGTACATTGAAGAAAGGGAAAATATGATTTAAGCCAGACTTTGCGAGAATGAAAAGAAATAAAGTTGACAATTCGTCATGAATGTCTCAATTATCATGTCAACTTGAGAGCCGACATTTACCTGCTACAGGAAATTGGACACATTATCTTTGGTGTTGAGCAAATACCTTTCGTCTAGTGAGCTATATGAAAAAGTACATCTACCATTTTCAAATAGTGTAGTTATTGCTTTTACACTAACAGAGATTTTTGACGTTGTTAAAGAGTGCCAATGTGTCTGCCGCTAATCCCAATGACTCGCAACTGAGGAAGTTTTGGCGGGAACATACGCACATGTGTGCCTTTGTTAAAGGAGTAGTTGACTATTGTCTTTCAAAATGTGTTGGTTAATTAACTAATGTAAACTTGGTGTTTCATAGATTGTCATGTGAGTGCAACAAAGTCGTATCTACATTTTCATGATTTTACAGGAGAAGCATTTTTGTGTTTCATTCTTTTGTGACTTTTCAAATGAAAATAATTCTTACACACGATAAAATGTATTTTTAAATATCTTATAAATATTTAATTTCCCACTTAAGTCTATTAATTAAGAAAAATTGACTAATTAAAATTATAAAAACTATACACATTATTTCCCGTGTCGTGCAAGAAAGTCGTATCTACCAGTTACGACTTTGTTGCACGACACGAAAAATTATTATAAAACATAACTAACCCGACCATATACAAAACTGAAGGTAAACATTTTCAAACAGAATGTGACTAACATTTACATTATCATTTATGTCTCGGTAGGATATATTACTCACTTGATCTATTACATAACATCCTACAGCTTTAAGTGAGCAATGAATAACATTTGTGAAATGCCGGTGAATGCTTATCCCTGATACGCGTATTATAGAGTTTAATATTTGAATTGTCACCTAAAGTCATATCAAGATCTCTCAACATAGCAATTACAATACATCGTCTATGTCAAAACTCCTTGCCTAAAGTTGTAAAGGACATTATGGTTCAAAAAGATGCCAAACTTCATGCTTTGAATTGCTCCATATTTCAGATACAAACATGTAATCTGAATGTATTTTTAAGTATTTTATTTGCTAGAAAGGCCCAGGCGTTCTATGGATTAATTATGGATTAAGGATTAATTGACCTTTACTCAACCAATTCAGTGGAAGACGCAAGCACATTGTTCAATTCATAGTGCATTGACAGAAATGTTTGTCTCTCTAATCACTACCGTACGATTTAATTTGATATTCATAGTGTAATGTAATCAGGCAATCGTAAACATGGTAAGAAAGGCTTAATGGTGGAGGGAGAGAGAGGTCTATTTTGATTGGTTACTCACAGTTTATATCAGGTCATGTCGTGTAATGAGCCAATCAGAAATAATATAAGATGTAATTGTTGGCAGAGTGCAGAGGTTAAACTAAACTTCTCCAGAATAACAGCAAAGGAGAATGCAGATAGGAATCTAAGGATGTAGGAAATTACTGGGAACAAATCTCATCAGTATTGTTTGCAGTCTTGTGAAAATTGGGCCATGGTTATATTTTTTAAATGGTTACATTTGTCTCCATGTACTTGAATTAAATGTGTTTTTTGTCCCCGTCGAACGAGATCGGACGGAACTATAATTACGAGCACCGTCTGTGTATGTGCTGTACGTGTGCGTGTCTCTTACTTACCTGAGTGACATTGTGGGGTTGTTTGTAAGTAGAAATGAGACACTGTGGGGTTATTTGACGTTGTGGGGGTGATTCTGGTTGGACATTGTGGGTTTTTTACTAGAGTTACTACGTTACTATTTGTCCTATAGAGTAATAAACCGTAATCTAGTATTGAGGTTTATTCCGTAAAAGAGTAGAAAAGAGGATTTTTCTAATTTAGTAACTTTATAGGGCTGCGGCACAATCGAGAGGGCTAAGAAAAATGAGTAGGTTAGTAAAAAAATGAAAAAAAAGTGAAAAAATGCAAACATTCTTTAAAAATGCCTAAAAAGTGTCTTTTATTAGAAACCCCACAATGTACCTTTTGTAATGTGTGTGTGTGTCTGTGTGTGTGTATGTGTGTGTGTGCAATTGTGTTATTTGAAAATTTTATTTCGCCTTTAATGACCTGAAAAAAAGACGTTTTAGTTAAAACGGCGTACCGTGTTTGTTCAAACTATGATGGGGGAAGCTTGGGCCAAGCGTGCTTCTTGCGACCACCTTCAGGAATGATCACGTGGTAACAAGTGTCTGATTAGATTAGGATTGACTTGAATTGCACTACTGAGGTAAGACATTGCAAGACATATACTTTGCATAACTGACTTATTAGTTAAGATTCAAGTGATGCCCTGTCCCATGGCCGGTCATTCACACTCCAAATTATGTTGCGAAGACATGTCACGTATACAAGTATGTTATACAGAATCCCATTAGTACGAACTAGGTTAGTGAATAAATGTGGAATATTGAGATCGCCTTGAATCATCAGTACGGATTGTTTGAATGTGACGAAAGCGCCACGATTGCCAATATATCTACATTATTTGACGTTTTTTCAAGAAGCGTACAGTATGTTCATACCTTACCACCGGTGTGGCAGGAGATATGGTTGCTGATGTTGGTACTCATAGTCCGTGTACAATGGTGAACAATAGGGCCAATCAATTCAGTTGACTCTTACGCAACATTAGTTTCACGTGTTATTCCGTTGTCGTCTTATATGGAGCCGGACTATGATACCTGCCGGACATTGATTACTTTCACACCGGATGAGCGAGGAAAACGGTGGAACAGATAGGGGGATATGGAGAGATAGCTGTGGTGGTGGAAGTGAGAAAAAACAGTAAAGAGAAAGTTAAAGGCAATACAGCGATAGGGAGAAGGGAGCCGAAAAAATTGCGGGCCGAACATATATGGCGAGAGATAGAAACTGTGTTCTTGTTGGGGCGTGGTAGTTACCTTGCTAGTAGCTTGTAGAATTTTCGTCGAGTAGATTAAACAATGAGCTTGGGCATCTCTGGGTTTTATACAGCTTTAGCAAATGGTCACGACTAATTCCACCATAAAACCCACTTGTTATTCCAGCTGCAGGTTGAGTTAACATCCGGAGATTTCGTCAGGGCAGACCATTTCACACTGGGCTATGGATCACTGTACAGGCACCGTCTGGCGATTTCAATAACACGGAGGTCTCGGCGTACCTTCGACGGAATATCGACAATGAATTTCACGATCAGCGACAGATTAATCTAGGTCTAGCCCTCAAGCATGGACAGGCCACTGAAGTGTTGAAATGTGGAGGTGAGAAATGAGGTTTCCTTGATATCCCTTCCCTTCATATTCAAGTAGAATCCATCGTTGTTTGAAATGTACCTTTTTGTAGAAATGGACACTCCCTCAAGACTAAATTTTAAATAGTTAACTATACAGGTATTACAGAAACCCTATTCTTTGAACGGATATGGGTATAATTTTAAGGAAATATGTCATGATTATGAATATTGGAAAATTTTGTATGGATGGAAAGCTTAATCAACGTAGATCAATCTAAATCAAAAATAAGTTTGAAATTGTCCACCATTTCGTTGATAGTTTGCCCTTTTTAATTTTCCACGCCCACTAGCATACTCGAAAACATTCGACAAATCCACATTGACAGGCAAATGGTGACGGGCAAAGTGTGCCCATCATATCGCAGTGTTGCCACTTTCATATTCGAGTGAATGCGATCGATGGTTTTTATATCATTAAGAATTGAAAAAACAACGAAATGAAACACAAATTGTCATTCTGTAATATTTCAACATTTTATTATTACTTTTCCTTAATCCATAAATATTCAGTGTCAGCATGACAAAAAATAAACAAATTATTAGAGTCAACACGATGTTTTCTTTCTTGTAATGAGAGACCTTGGTGAAATATTAATAGAAACAAAGTTGCATCCATTCTCCAGCTGTAGCAAAATCCTAAAATATTTCGTCAACAACCACTATAGTAGATTCAACCATCGGGTCACCTCTAGTAGTCACTTTTCGAAGGTACAGGCATTGAATGATGGGCATGTGCAGTGGTGGAAATTAAAAATTCCACGTTAAAATATTAAACATGTAGTTCCGATAGCAGAGAAAAAATCCATTCCCCTTATCTTTATAATGAAAGCATTTCTTCCAATCAACTACGTAAGAGCATTTAGAGCTACATTTTATCTCTCAAAAGATCTGACTAATCGTATTTGCTTCAGTGGTATTCAATGTAATGCACTGACTTTTGATCGAACACAAAATTCTTTGCACTCTCTTTCTAAAAATGTCAACATTGAAAAGCCCGATAATCTTGTTTGTTCATGAAAACAGGTGAAATCGGCCCAAAAAATATTTTCGATTTGTCTCTCTCCAAGTAATCGACGCTGTCCAAAAATTTTTTCTGGTGACGTGAGTTGAATCACTATAGCGCATGCTTAAACCCATTCGGTAGATTCATAAACTCCCAAATTTAGTGTTGGGATAGTGTAACTTTTTCATGATACACAAAAATCTAATGTCACTCCACATTGGTCATCACTTTGACGTCACGAGTAGAGCGGGAGGAGAGCAAAATTGGGCTTTTGTCAATGAAGCATGGCGAAAAATCCGCCCGTTTTCTTCGTATGTCTTAAAAAGCAAAACAATAAAATGCCTCTATTTTGTTAATTTTACATTTCACCTGTATTATGTTTTCGGGAATTCGTGATGTAGGTACATATATTTTATGAATGTAGGCCAAATGAGCTTGACAAAAATCTTGACATATTTCCTTGTAACTTTACTGTAACATTTTTTCCAAAGACAGATGTCCGAAAACTGACAAAACTGCATTTCATTGAAATGTCAAAGACACAACTTTCTAAGCATATTCACCAACCTATTATTTAAGCTTCGCTTAAATTTAGCAAAAAACGTGGGAGAATGAAAAGTAAGGGTAACCAAGGAAATTCGCTAAACTCAGTGGATGGATTGAATAATCATCGCCAACCAATTAGCATTATATTCAGAGAGCCAAAAGCTAAGTGTTATACAAACTCGTTCAATTCTGCAAGTTTACCGAATGTTTGTTTTGGAATGCATCTCGTTTTGTTGTAACAATGTTTGGGCCCAATCAAAAACAATGTTGTGAGTCTGCATGAGTGGCACATTTGCAAGAAATGATGTAAAACACCCTTGGTAAACTGTGTCAACTGGTTGTACAAAAAAAAAAAATCAGCACTAGTGTGTAAACGCATAGAACCACAACGTAGACTATTTGGAATTTTCTATTCCTCTGTGACGCGGTTTTATTTCTTTGGATCTAAGTTGTATATATTTTTTCAATTCAGTGAACTCGAAGAGACATGTATAGTCCAGGGTGTCATTCCCAGCCGTTCCCGTGAAGACATCCACATTGTTAGCTCTTCCTGACATTGTCTAGTCTGGTAACGAATTACCTGTCCTTTGTCCCACAGATTGCGAGGGAGACGGTGGATTATTCAATAGTGTGCCCAGGCCTGTCACTTTCCAATACGTTCCCTCTGTTCGTGTGCGTGACATCGGATATGAGCTTGAACCTTAATGTCCTACTGCCCGGATTGGATTTAGGTTGTGACGATGTGAGTTAGGTGGTTGTATCAAAAGCAGGTGCTCACGTTTTGATGACCGTCAGCAGATATGAGATTTTACATTCTACGATTGTGACACAATGTATGCAAGCCACAACACACTTGAATTTCAAGAACTCACCCTTTAAAGGTCCATTGAAATTGAAGATTATGATTGTGATCAGATGAAAGAAAACTAGAAGGTTTAATTTAACGAATGGAAGGATTGATACCTTTGAGATTTTCGTCGATTATTTACAGTTTAACTCCAAGACCACCCTTCAAGTCTTGACAAATTAAACATTTCAGAGGCTATTTTTTCTATCCAGATCACAAATAAAACCAAGACCTCGACCTACACCTGGAAGGCCAACGCCAAACAGTATCACAGAGGAGGCTGACACGAGAACTGTGCCGAAGCTAGCTAAGGAATTCCACTCTTGGTGAAGTGTGTGGAGGAATGCAACTTTAGTAAAGATATGTTACGTAGACGATGCAATTCAAGTGTGTGTTACCAGATGTGGCAGTTAACAGACGATTTATGGTGATTTAAAACAAAGTACACCTCTCTTAGAGAACTTATGTGAAGCTGCCATTAATTGACAACAGAACTCTGGGTGTTCATGGAGGATGCACCGCGAAGATGAGATTGAGACTCTTTGGGAGGGTAGTTCAGGCTCTCAATTGCCTCATGATTGTCGTGTGTAATGGAGGAATGCTACAGAACAAGGAGGTGTCAGTGCAATCCTGGGTACACATCGGCTGACTGTAGTCTAACGCAAGGTTAGTATTTATAGTTTTAGTTTTCCTCGCATTACAACAAGTTGACGGAACATCCTCCATCGAAACGGGAAATGTTGATAAATGCAACGCTCTACAGCACACAAATTGGTATAGGGAAAAATGCACGAACTCGACTTTGTGACGTCATTACTCCCAACGCAGAAGCCTGTTTGGTATGTATTGCACAGAATGTTAAATTACCTTGGTATCTTTCTATAACTACCAAAGTATTATGCTTTTGTCAAAAATTTTATTGTAGGTACCTACAGCTTCAAAAATTATTACTTTTGACACTGACTTCCACAGGGCCGGCATGAGCGGGCCCTATTACAAGCCACTGGTATATTCGTTTCAACTAAGTATTGGTCAGTTAGTTGCATTAGACCCTTCTGAAATTCGACCCAAATTTTTTTAAACAATATGAAACAGTTTTCCTATAGGTTACATTTGAAGATGCATAAAAATGGTAATAACCCACCCGGTCCCAGCA
>JAMKCH010020239.1:0-21884 GCA_023653785.1 Ophioderma brevispina
AGACTGTTGGGCTAATTAAATATAGAATTTTAATTTAATTTAAAGCAATGGAGAGGATGTGAATACAATAGTCATCCCGCTCATCACAGGAACTTTACCTAATTACTCGTATGGACGTTTCATGACACTATCCTAATTTTCTGTCAGAAGCTAAATTCTTTAGGGCAGATTGTCCCTTTTTTAAGGACTCTTCTTGTTTTTTTATTCTGGTTTTGTCCATAATAAATAGACCTTATATCTTAGTCCCTATTCTTGAACATAGTGAGCACGAAAGCCGAGAACCGTAAATTCTAGTTTTGGATTTATGGTCCATGAACACTATGGGCACATTTTTTCACATTAAACCCATGGGCAGTGTGTTCTACCCACAAACTATTCCGCCAACCTAATTCACGCAAATATACAAACTCAGAATTCCTATTGTAAAAAAAAATATGCCTCATACCGCTAGTTGTAGCATAAGACATCTGTGTTTTAGGCTATATGTAAGGCCAGTTTATTCCTGTATTCATTTTAAATCTTCAGTGTGGATTAATAATTTGTTTTGACATTAAAAAGTTTGAAATGTAAAACACCAAAAAGGTTGAGAATGTCAAATGTGGAAATATTTTTGCCAATTTTGGGCAATTGAAGGTGAAGAATATGGTTACGAAATCATTGATTTGGCAGTCAAAAAGCTGCATTAATCTGTCTAACTAGGCATGCCAAGGATTTTTTGGGTTTTTTTGTCTAACTGAAATTGTTTTGCTGTCACAAAGTATTCCCAATATCGACAAGAGAGTCTATAACAGGCCACTATTGGGTTTTTGTATGTCTCTCTACCATATTTTTTGCATTGCTCTTTTCATACAAGTCTTAAGATGTTAATGAAAGATTGTGTGGGGATGGTCATGGTGGGGACAATAAGAGCTGTTCAGGATTTAGTTAAAGATGCGATTTCATTGAATGGTTAGTGTGAAATCCCTTCATATGCTACTCTCACTGATTCTTTGAAGTGTGGCTCATATGAGGCTTCAGGATAAGCCCAAGGTTATCTGGATTCTTTGAGGGTCATTTTTGGGAAAAAATGAGGATGCTTCTTTCTTTACAAGTATTTGTTCCCAAATTGTACATTGAAGAGTATGTATATGAAGTCCTCAGGGTTCAGAGGCTTATATGTCATCTAGAGTTCATTTAAAAGAGACATGGGAGATTTCCAGGAAGAGCCGCCCCAATTTTTCCGAACCCCGGTTTTTTACATATTTGTAAATGCTTACCAGGTATTAAGATCCTCTGATTGCTAAGCCAAATACCCGTCTTTATGGTAATAAGATGAATGATTTAGTAGTTTCTTCTGTGCTCGACAGAAAGTCCAAACAATGGTTTTCTATGGGAAGATTACGATAGCATGCCGTTCAAAACAAGGTTTGCAGTTTTCTTTTGCAACCGTTTGTCCAATAAACCATCGAAACATTCTAAAAAAATCCTCCTGTCACTTTTAAAGGGTAATGAACAAATGCAATGCTTCCACCGAAATTAATGCTGGGTTTTCAACCAAAATTTGCTCAGAAGGATCCTTGAATATTGTGGTTATATTGTGTGCTCAGGGACAAGAGGTCACAGGTGATCGGGTCATATGATTCATTGTTAGAATATTAGTCATATGGGGTGGACATAGCTCAGTGGTTAGTTGGTAGTCATTGAACTCATTGACCAAGGATCTCAAATGGAATTTTTGCATTCAGGGAAATTTACATTGATTCATTTTAAGAATGGAATCACTTTATTAGTCAACAAATCTGTTACCCCATCTGAGGTAATCTTGCAAGTCATAAATTAAAGCATCGAATTTTCAGCTGTACTGTGTCTATGTGCACTACAACAATGGTGCTCCAGCTAGTTCGATTAAGACGCTTGAAAACTTTAACAATGCAATTTAACTGTCAACTTTTTTGGTGTATTTTTTTAACAAACATGGGGCTGGGCCAATACAAAGGTCGATCGGCTGCATCACATCCTCTTCTAATCTCATATGTTGCAAAATTTGGTAGTGTTAATATGACATGAAACTCTTCATACTTACGAGTTTCAGACTGGACTCTACCTAATTAATGCTATCTTATTAGCACATTTTGGATCTATGTGCATTTAATTCAATTTATTTTTCACATTCAGCGCTATCTGACATAGATCACTTTGTGATACAAGACACCAAAAATAAACGTACCTGCGTACTGTAACACGGCGATGAATAACGAGCTATCTGTGTTCCTATCTAAAAAAAATCGAAATCGATAAGATGCATATTCTTTATCACATACCGATCGATATCAAAGCTGTTCACAAACAGCGCTATCTGACATAGATCACTATGTGATACACTACTACCGACAATTGCGGCCTTTTTTATAACACGTTACTTACAAACACTGGTTCTATCTGTGTTCTACTATCTCAGACTTCTTTGGAAAACAGAAAACAAATCTTATCACAATCACTGAGCCAATCGAGATGATGTAAGAACAGTTGATAGACCTCCGGGGTTAATAGGTAATGTGAGATTTGGGCCCAAAATCATGCTCCCGGAACAATATGTTGTTTACTGATCCCTAGCTGGCACTATTCACAACTATGTTTACACTTTATTTCCTGTAATGCACATAGTCTTACACAAGAGCGACTTTTGCCGGCTAGATTGTGTTGGATGCATCTTAGGGTGCTCGTCTTGTAATCCAAAGGTTGTGGGTTAAATGTCCCCCTCCGGGGTCTACAATTTTACATTGAATTATTTTAATTTAGAGTTAGAGATTGCAATGAAAACATCAAGTGTGGTGATTAAAGTAGAAAATCGTGAATAGCTTGCCTATGAGAAATACTTAGAGACATGGTTAAGAAAATTACTATATAAGGAAAGTTCTTGTATTTTAAAATCTGATTGGTAAAATTTGGTCGTATGTAAAAACTACAAGTGTCCTGAATCATGATTTCTACACGTGCAGGTACATCCACAATCTGTATCCTGATTTCACACACGTTCAGGAACTTTATTGATGTATATATTGCATTGGACACACAGACCTGGCCCCCAACGATCATCCATAAAAATTGGGCCTTTAGAGGCTTACTCAGAGAAAGTTTGCATTGGACTTACTTATTTCCTTTTGTTGCACCTTTGATTTATAAACTTGTTGTATTTGCATAAAAATCATTTTGAGAAGGGATTCCTATCACACCAGGCCATCTGTTTGGTAACGCTTCAGCATCATCGATCTCCATCAACACTATCTTTATTAGCTTCTTCATTGATTTGTATTGGGCATCACTAGTTAATTCCCAGGCTTATATTCTGTATGCTTTTTTGTCAGCTGGTATATTACTATTTGTCTGTGTATTGTCCAACCCAGTTCTGTAGTCTTTGATTTCTACAAAGAAAAATACAGAATTTGCTTACATATTGTAAATTGTTCAAGTTAATACCTAATAATATGTGCCTGAATCAAGGTTTATAGACCAGGGTATTTAAAGGTGCAACGAGAGATTTTGAGACAATCCCTGTAAGTGTCATATGTCGTGATTTCATATTGAATTAGACATCCAAAGGATTCTTACCTTGTATTTTTGGTACAGAATGTCCTTCAAAATTGAAAACAAACGGTGATTTTGTGCAAGCTTATTTTCAATGAACACATCGGCTGAGTTTTTATCTGCTCCTATACGAAATTAGAATTTCACAATTTCCTGTACCAAAGAAAACATTTTCACAGCTTAATCCTTTCATATGAGACATATGTTTTTGATGGAAATCTTTACAAAACCAGTGCCAAAATCAAATTTTTATATTTTTTCTCTGGACACCTGTTTATTTGAAATTCCTCGTTGCACCTTTAATGCAGCTAAGCAGTCATTCCACATGCCCCATTTGAAGTTTCAAATTCATTCGGCTTATCACTGGATGTCCATATGCATGAAGTCAAATTAGACATTCTTTGGCAATTTTTGATGAGAAGAACTAAGTCCAATAAAAATGATTAATAAGGAAGTCTTGTATTTTAAAAGCTGTGATTTGTAAAATTTGGTCTTAAAATTGCAGCTTATCTGAAAAACTACAAAATAACAAATGTGTGATGGCCAATCTTCCAAAATTAGTTGTTGCATTGGTTCTGTGGTCATCATATCCAACATGATATTTTATTGGGCTGAGAGGCTTGAGAATTAAAGTGAAACAAGGTGATTTTAAGAATTGGCCTAGGGGAACTGGATTTGATACGCACGGTAAATCTTGGAAACCAGAAATCACAGGGTGAATGTATGAGATTTAAGATGCTAAGTGTGCCACAAGTTCTTCAAATACCAGGGCGAGTCAAAAAAAGAATTGACCTGATTGTGTCCGCATTTTGAATTTTTCAAGCAATACATATCTAACATATCGTTTGTATCTCTGAAAGCTTAAGTTCATACTTGGCCCATGACACAAGCACGTAAAATAAACGTTCAAAAAAAACCGTAGGTGCAATGAAAGGGGAACTAGATCCTTTGGCAGTAATAGAAAATAGATAACGTACCTGTAAAACTCCCGGGGTTTTGCAATTGTGAAAGTTCACATTTAGCGTACATTTGGGAATCGTTATGCACACACATCAAGACGATAATTGTCGAATTCAACTACCTGTACGATAATAAGTCCCGTTTTCAAAGGAGCACCGCAACGTAACGTAATACCCCGGGGAGGGGGCGGCCAGGATAGCGTCGTTTTTAAACCGAAAAATGATAATCTTAGTAAAGGAACACATATTATTGAGCTTGAGTTATGAGATTGTCGCTTTTAGCTTGATAAATACAAAAGAAGTTAAATGTGATTCAGTTTAAAAACCAAATTGAGGTAAAACCTGCTAAATTTTAATCTAGACCTGAATTAGCCTACCATAAAACGTAATTAATAATCACCAGCTATTTATGACATTGCCTTTGGTAAGATGGTTTTTCTCTAAATTTGGAAATGGGTGTAGGTATGATTTATTTTGGGTGCATGGTGAAGAGGGTTAGGTGAAGAACTTTCAGCTCCGCTAATTTAATACAAATCCTGACCAATACGCCTATAGGAGGGGAAAGGTGAAATCAATTTAGATTTTAAGTACTAACACACTATCTAATTTATTATCACAAATAAATATAAATTTTTTAACAGCCATTTTTATTACGTTTACACGCAAATTTCTTATGCTCTGAAAGTGTCCGCTTGGGAGGGTACTCCCTGCCACTTCCTACTCGGTAGCTACTCATAATTTTGGGAATAATTTTCAGATTTGGAGTATTTGGAATTCAGATTTGGCCAAGAACGGTTTTTATGACATGATAAGCTAGTCTCTGTAACTGAAAATGAAGGCGGGACGCGCCACCTCCCGACTTTCCGTCCTTCCCTGGGTTATTTCAATTCAGTCATTTTCCTTAAAACAAATATTTTATTATATTCTTGGTACCAGAGAATTTTGATTTTGCATAAAATCTTTTGGTGTAACATTGTCAATGATTTTTAGAATTGGGTGAAAGAAATTTAATACCGTTATTTATGTTGCGAGAATTGTCTTACAACTTCAGATCAAAGAATTTTTAAACTCAAAAATAATGATAAGAACACCAGGTACAGAACGTTTGAAATTGAGAAGGGTCGAGCCATGGGCCAAGGATTGTCAGATTTTTAAAGAAGTTGACTTTCCCCCAAAATTGTTTTTTTTTTTTTTTTTTTTTTTTTTTATTTTTTTTTTTTTTTTTTTTTTTTTTTTTTTTTTTTTTTTTGTTTTTTTTTTTTTTTTTTTTTTTTTTTTTTTGTTTTTTTTTTTTTTTTTTTTTTTTTTTTTTTTTTTTTATTTTTGTTTTTTTGTGTTTTTTGCAAAAGAGGGGCTTCCGTATTTTTCATGTGAGATAGAGCTCTTTCAAATAAACAGAGTTTCCAGAAAAACTTGGACAGAGCTTCGTCGTCTCAGCGACATTTTAAGTCATCTGCTGTATAAACTAAGTCCGTATAGTGTATTTTTTTTTTAAAGTACATGGACATTTCAAGAAGGCCTAAACTTTTAAAAGCTTGCAAAACTTCAAACAAAACCGCTATAACAATATATTTTTGTTTGGTTTAATCGCTTTCGCAAACCGTTGCAGTTAATTAGTTTAACTAAATACCAGGGGGGGTAGGACAATGGCAACCTAACAGCACAGCAAGGATTCAAAACGGCATCAAATTCCCGGTGCTAGTCTGTTTCAAAGACTAATGGTAGAGGGCGCTCTGTACGCATATCGAACGGTTACAACCAGACTTGACTAAAGACTTAGGCTTGTCACGAATATTTAAATCTAATGACCCGTTATGGAATGACACTATTTGCAGCGGGTTAATTCCACTAACCCCGACGGATTTTGAAGTCAATATTTTTTTTCTTAATTTATCATTATTTACTAAGACTTGAACAAGGTTTAAGAGATGATTTTTTATGTCACTGTACGAGAACTGCCATAATAGTAATGCCGTTTCAGTTCCCCAAATTACCGTTTGGAAATCCCCATGGCCCAATCGAGCAGATCGTGTCCTCCCCCCCCCTGTAAAATATCCTTCAGAAGACATTTAGCATACGGCAAAACTGGTGATGGCAATCAGGAAGGGCATCCGGTCCAGTTATCTTTTTTATCGGGCATCCCCGTTGACGGGGACAAAAAACCGGATTTAAACTTTTGGTTTAACTAACTAACTACGTTAAATGGTTAAATAAAAATATTAATGTGAGTGAACTATCAGAAAGTCGGGGGGTGAGAGAAACAATGTCGGAAACCATTTAACGGCTTATTAATTGAAAAAATTCTTTCAAATCTATGTTCTTTTTATTCACTTTGAAAAGATAATGGCCTCTTCCTTAATTTTATTGTACTCTATTTACTTATTTTATTTCCTTAAATATACTGAAAATCGGGAGATTTGCTAGAGCAAACCGGGAGTCCCCCCCCTTCCCCCCCCACAAAACGCCCAAAACGGGAGAGTTGGCATCTCTCTGATTACACCCTCATGACACACACATAATTATAGTGCCCTAACAGTGTTTTCCAATGAAGGAATATGAACCTGCCAAAAAATGGTTCCACTGGCTAAAATGCATTTGTCTTCAACTTTTTGCCGCACAAGCTTTGCGTTCCAGGACCTTTTCCTTGGATCATCTAATTTTTTTCTTGTCAAAAATTCCAGCTGAAACTTTGCCTGCACGTTTCCCACTCTCAAAAGCACCTATAGTTTTTGCCACAGAAACCCACCAACAATATTTAGTAAGACATCATTACACATGGGTCGTATTTTTCTCCTTGTGATAACCTTATACATGGGTTTTTTTTTTTTTTATGAGAAATCATCATACATGCATTCAATTTTGAAACTGACTCAAAACATTGCTAAATGACAAAATTTTTTGAAATTGGTATATACGTAATTTATTGTCAAGTAAAATCCTTAGAAAATGGGTATGCTTTTTTCCTCTGCTCCAAAAAAAAATTGAGGCACGTTTTTTCTGGAACTATTATCTTACTTATGATTTCGTAATATTTTAACGTACTACAATACTCTCCTCGCTTCCTGTTTAGTACAGCTAAAAAACCCATAGAAATCCGATGATGAGTTAGATTAGATAATTAGGTTTGGGCTCCAGGACCAGAACCCCCCCCTACCCATGCATGGTCAGGGGAAAAATAAACTTAAACCACCGTGCACCACATACGATTTGTACTTATTTACATAAATTAAAACAGATAAAAAACACAGCATATTTCTTTCTAATAGTGTAATAATTTCTTGGATCTTGGATTTGGACAAATAACTAAATTAGTTTAAAAGTTTTCATTTGTGCAAGCGGGGCGGTTACGAAATGGCATTTTTGACAAAAAATAAATGTCATTTCCCGCCCATCCATTTGAAAGCGCTTTTTTATTTTCGGATTTTAATTTCAAGTATTGTTGTCTTAGGCAAAAAAAGAAAGAAACGAAAAAAACAAGTTTGTTCCAGTGGGCCGCTCGCATTTTGATTTTGGAGCCATTTTAACCGCGTTTTTAAAAAATTTGATTTTACTGAAAAATTTGCACTTTTAGACTTAAGTGCCGCAGAATAGAACTTCATTAAAAAAATTGTAAATGACCAAATCGCTAATCTTTTATAAACTAATACTTGACAATAAACGTATTGAATTTGGTCAAAACTGTTTTGAATTTGACTTGCCATTTGATTGATTTGAGCTATTTTCTGGGGAAAATCCTTTAGAATAAAAATCGCATTTAGATTTTGGAATACTGAAACAAACTTGATTTTGTTGGCCTTATAACCCTTCATATGGGGTAAGTTAAAAAAATTCTGCCCTCTCAATCTTGGATCAATGCCCTTTATACCTTAAAAAACAGAAGATATCTCAAAAAAAATGGTGCACATTATGTAGATTTGTCATAGCCTAGCCATCGCTGAATATAACAAAATATCAACGGGTTAGCAGAACACTTTAAGCCTAACATTTTTTTTTTTTATGCTTTTTATTAACGTACTTTCGTATACCCCGAAAACTTCACATTTTCTAAATCACGTTATAAACAGCAATTGCCTAGCCATTGTTTTTTTGTCTTAAAATTATATTTTCATAAATAGGTAAATTTATCATTTGAGTAATTATCATGCTTATTCTTTAACCATATTATCATGTGTCAAAATATGCCAAAAAAATTAATTCGTCTCATTTGCCGTCCTAATTGATACTTTTGTCAGAATACTTTTGCAAATTGGCTTCAATAAAATAATTTATGTCAGGTAAGATTAAAATATGAATTTAAAGCTTTCTGCTACTTTTGCGCAAAAAATCTATTTTTTTCTAATTGACACTGCCAAATTAAAGATTTTTTTGTACTATGTGCGGTCCATGCGTTGACCTTTGAAATTATAAGAAGTCTCAAAACCAAATAAATCCTTTTGGAGTGTTGAAAGTAAAAGCAGACTGAGCCAAGTTTACGTAGATTTATTTGACGCGCACAGTCTCATGGTTGCCCCCAGATTTTTTCTTTATTGGGGGAATTATGTAGCCGGTGTCCCACTCCTAGCGTCTATCAGCGTACCTATTTTATCCTACCCTGCCTTTTATTGATATTATAGATGAGTATAACTATAAATTTATTCTAATAATAACAGAAAGGTAGAACCGTCCAAAGAGGTTGAATTGTCCCCAGGGTCGAATCGTCTTTTGATCGTGTGGACCGAATTGGCTTTGGCCGAATTGGCCTTTGGGTCGAATCATTTGGGTACTTGTTATGGAATACAATGCTTCGTGATTGCTGAGCCGATTAGTGACTTTTGTATTGCCTATGACATCATCGAATTACCGGCGTGATTTTTATGGTTTATTCAGAGATTTTGTACAGTTTCTCTGAAATGTGCGACTTTTGAAATTGTCACATCCTGATGAATAATTTGTTTGTTTTAATTTTAATATTATTGTTGTCACAAATCGTAGTTCCTCGTGAATTGCACCTAAACAACGTCTTTTTTGTGCTTGTGTTATGGTCCATCTGTAATTTGCTGTCAAAGATCATTCACATCGGTTAGGTATAGAAAAACGCGGTTAGTCGTTTGAATCAAGTAGTCGGTTTCTGCTCTGTCCCGGATTCACATTAAATGAACGGTGCCGTGCATTTAAATGGGAATCTGGGATAGTGAAAAGCGGATCACTTGATTCAAAAGACTGTAGCTCGGGCCTCTCGTAACCGTTGGAATTATTTTTTGCATTAAATTAAAGATAAATGATAGGCTTTTCGAATGATACCAATATGTGAGATTATTTAATTTAAAACTCAAAATGGCGGACACAAACAGAGTCAAGTTTTTTTACTCACCCTGTAGGATTAGTAGGGTTATAAATAAGACCTATTCCTCCAATTTGGAAAGAAGTTGGAAGTTGTTTTTCTATAGTTTGAAGATGCTGATCAGAATTGTTTGGGGTGGTCCAACCTCTGGGAATTTGGGGAACATTGTAAAATAAGGGTGGTACATATACAGGTGTAAATTTGAATCAATTTTAAATTGTGTTAAAATGCACATCAAACCAATACATTGCTAGTGCTCTTGTGATAAGGATTAACACTAATAGTCTTAAAAAGACAATCATCGCGTTGGTGTCGTTGAGGGGTGAAGACGAAGTACAACATGAAGAACTAACAGTTGACCATAACTTAAAATATTATGCATAAAATATTTATTTAGATATGAGAGTGTACAAAAATAAAATGAGTTGACATTTTGAGGTTTGCCGCGTGATTCGTTACTAAGGGATGCACAAAAGCCTGATTTCTCTTTGCTCTTATTACCAAACGCACCAAAATTGAAAAGCGTTGCTTTACGGCAAACTTCACGTGCATGTGACATTTTCCCACGAGTCTTTAACGCCAATAAAACGCAGAGCGCAAAACTACAGTTACAATCGTAATTTTCTTTGACTGAGTTCCACTCACATACACCAAAATTTTACCCGTTGGTTCCCGAGACGATATAGTCTGAACTAAGGAAAATTCTGTACTATTTTGTCGTACAATTTGGGATACATCACAAACGGGATAGATGTCGGTTTTGGACAAATACATAAAGCCATTTCCCGCAATGTTTAGGGCCGACCAAGACTCCCTTTTGAAATGCAACATCAGGACAACTTGAATACAAATACACAAAATACTGTCTTCTTTCTTTTAGGGGTCTTAACTAGTAAAAATACATGTTCGTTTATTATTGTTTCTTGTCACACCAGAAATGCTCTTATAAATCGTACGCTACATTAAATCCCACCTTCGAGGGAATATGAAGTATTCACCCTTTTGTCGGCACTTTTACGCAAAGCTATATTAACCGGTTTGATAAGATTTTCTTTGACTTTAAAAATGATCAACGAAATAGATTTATCTTTTTCAACTAAAATCAAACAACAGTTATTCAACACCCCTCAGAATCGTAATAGAAAAAAAACTATTCAGTTAAAAAGGTGAAATGAGGCTGGATGAGGCTTGTGCCAGACCAGTCCTAGCTGGTCTTCCTTATTTCAGTTTTAACTATTTCTACAAATCTACCTTTTGGGCGAAAGTTCTAATGAAATTGGGCTATTTAGGTCAAATTAAGTTTTGGGGGGGGGGGGCGAACCAAAAATAACATATGCTACTTCCTGGTCAATTTCGCCAATCAGATTTTTTTAAAATAGCGAAACCCACGTTTGCTCAATCTGACTCATGTCTCCGTAGAAGACCGCAACCGTGATAACGGCTCGACTGCGCTGAATAAAAAGCAATATGTTCTGAGCGTCGCAGTTCACTCGCCGCGTTGATGGTTTTGGTCGTGACTAATTTGCGTCGATGGTACGGAACATGTGAGAAAACGTGAAACGAAAATACTAATTGAAAAGTCCCTTTTTATTGTTTTTTTTGCGATATTACAAGAAAAAGTAATTCGGTAAACACCACTTTTTATTTTACACCATTTTTAACGCATGTTGTGCAATTTTGTCACAACTAAAAAAAACCAAAAAAATTCATCGCACAGATTTTTGTCCATGGTGTATTTCAAGCAATTCATTTGTGAATTTCCATATGGTTACGTGGTTAATTTGTGATCGTAATACCCTTTTTGGATTGCCATTTTTCTCAAAACGAAGTCGGGGACCCCCCTTTTTTATTTTATATTTGTTATCAAGTACCGTGAAAGGACCATTTTATCACATTTTAAAAAAAAAAAAATTATCGAGAAAGTAAACATGATGCTGCAAACTCCTTAAACTGTGAGGTTTGACTGTACATTAAGAAAATATATTAAAGGTATTTTATATAGGAAGATGTTGGCAATATGTGTGAAGATGGCACTTTTGGACGGAGGGTACGTTTAGCATGTTTGATTTATCTCAGCCAGTGTGCGCTATAGTGGTGGCAGGGGGAATAGGAGTAAGTGGTTTTTAAACACCTTTTTTTTTTATGGCTGAAATCGGTGATTTTAAAGTTAAAAATATTAAATTTAAGGAGCTATAAAATTAATGATTAAAATGGAGCAATTAAGTTTTGGGAGAACAGATTTTGAAGAGCTGATTTTTTTTTTATAAGCAAGCTGTGTTTGTTATTTACCAATTTACAGGCAGAGTGAGTAATTGACTAAGAATATCATTGAGGAATTAATTTGAAGATTGTTAGGTCTTATTTGGAATGTCATAGGTAAAATACAATATGCTAATATAAATTATCTAACACTATACAAATTCATGAAATATTACTGTAACCCTATTGTAACTACCTACATACCACTTTTAGCTAATCTTCTACATGGTGCCGCATGATTTTTATACAAGTCATAATAAATGTGGTTGACATTTTAACAAAGTTTGGTTTGCATCTTGGTATTTATAGCAGTTGGCTGGTGTTGCAATTATCAAAGGGGCATTTTGTGTGCACAGTCAATTCCTTCTAACGTGACACAAAAAGTTGAGAATTATTATCATTGGATTGGTAGGATTAAGTATAAGTATGTGTGTAACTTCGTATTTAGTGTTTTTTTAAAGCTGAAGGAAATAAACAAGACAGTTCCCCATGGGCAGCGTGATGCACCAGTTGGCATAACTTAAAACGCACTGTCCAGAATCAATTTTAATTTTGAATAAGTTTTTCCAGGGATAATCTATTGAAACAAAAATGGTTGCTAGGATCACAAAAATGCACCTTTAAAACTGAATATTTTCTGATTGATTTTGGTTAAGTCTCCTACATTTTGCCTCCACCTCTACGAATTCTACTAGTTAATATCAAGTATTTTGGTCTCAAAAGAAATAAAAATAACTTGACTTATGTTACTATACCCACCAGTTTTCCCTTCGTACAGAAGAAAACAACAATACAACCGAATCACTGCACTCATTAGGCTCCGGCGAACATTACCCCACATTTTGGTGGTTTTCCTCATTATGTCATATAAATAACCTGACCGGGGACAAAACCCTTTGGGTTTTTTTTTTTTCTCCCAATAATCGTATGTGCAAACAAATAATCCCATCATTACATTTTCTTTGCACAATGGTTCATATGCGATAATTTCAACCCATGTAATTGGTTCATGTATACATGATGTCATCATAAGCCTATATCCACTGCTATCATGCAAACATAATTCTGCGGCCGCCAAACAGAACAGTCATGTTACGGGCATGTTGTACCAAATCACATCCTCTCACGCCTCCTCGAACATATCCACGTAAAACACCATGGAAGTTAATAACGCCATGGACACACATATCCCTAACAAATCAATCAACCAACACGCCAATCACAAATACGAAATATCGTATTTACATCGGCTACTTCTTTACAATCGTGGCAGGGACTAATTACATACATAGACACACCGCGGTATACCCTTCCTACGGAAACTACCGGCACACGAGATGGGGTCGCCCTGAGTCATATCTCTTCCCCACGATCTATGCACACGACAGCAGAATTCTACCACTGCCAGTGTGCGTACATCGTAGGAGGCTGTAACCCAAGCGAAAATAAAACATTGCGATGAAAAAAAGGTATTACGTCTAGGTTTTCGACCTTTAGTTAAAACAGGTACGCCCTATTTAGGTTCAAGTCATCCTGTGGTAAAACTTTTATACCCAATGCCCGCTTTTGTTGGATCGGTGTCAAATTGTTCCTCTTGCCTTATTTTACAATGGGTGGCCATTTTGATGCATAATTAGTGGGCAGAATGTGACATAGGGTCTACATGCTATTGGGGTTGTCAAAAAATTGGCCATCAAAATTATATACTAGCTGTCAACCCATAGAATCAAAATGCATTGTCTTCTTTAGTATTACCATGCAGTATTGTGAACCCCAGTTAACAACACTGTAAAATCTGAGCATTAGATTTTTTGCCCCAGGATGACCGTGAGTGTTGAACAGGGGCTTGTAAGGGTCTCACGCTAGTCAGGGTGAGCATATACCACATATTGTTACTGTTACCAACTATTTAATTGTTGTAGCTCAATGAACTAATTCAAAGAAATCATTTTTCAGTAAAAAAACAACTAATAATAACCACATTGGTTACTGAATGTCTCTTGAGAGATTTCATCATTACCACTCATACTCATCTGTGTCTGATTTGCTGCAATAAAATAATTAGGTGTAACATTAGTGGAATCATAGATATGAGGGTATAATTATTTTCTTTATTTTTTGTGACATGTAGAAAAATCTAGAAGTTTCAATGTAAAGATTGAATATTTTAAATGAACATGTTTAGGCCATCTGAACAAAATTATATACTGCTAATTGTTAATTTACAGCAAGAAACCAAAGAAGGATATGATAATTAAAACGTTAATTTCCCTTTCAAAACCACACCAATTTTGCCTATTGGTATGTAAACCGACAGAAAAGATAGACTTTTGCTAATAAAATGAAATCAGGTCAAAGTAATAATTTGAAGTTTTAAATCTATTTACCTGTCCCTCAATTTTGAGTTCTTCTGCATGGTTGTCTTTCTTTTCCCCCCATCTTTTGTCTTGAGTAACACAATGACTGCAGCAAAACAGTAGGCCCAACACAAATCCAATTACGATGGCCAATGCCAATCTGAAATCTCCTGATAAATAAAGTGTGTAACTATTTTTTATTTATCTATCGACAATTGACCTTCAAAAGAACAACATGCACCTATTTGATGAATAAATATTTTAAATAGAACTACAAAGGTTCCATTTCACAGTAAACAATGTTTCTAAAGCCAAAGTTGAATTGATATATGACGATTACTATGGCGAGCGAGCACCCTTATACTGGATGATAAAGATAAAGTCATATTAAAGTTATTTTATATTAAGCCAGCAGTACCAATTGGTTTCACAAAAACTACACAGTGGGTTTTTTTGGACTCAATGTGTTCGTCTGAAACATTTTGTATAATGTCGAGTTAGTGTGTTTTTTCCATAATAAGGGCTAATTGATCTTAGTATAACTTCTAACATGGATCCTGTGAAGAATTTATGGTTTGGTGGACTAGTGGCATTTTTTCATAGTGATTAAAAAAGTAGGGATAAACCACTCCTAGTAAGGAGAGTGTGACCTAGTTGTGAGGGTGCTTTGCCCATGGAACAAATGGGTCCTGGTTCGAATCCCATTGGGGACACTTTGCTGGGATTTATTCAAGGTACTCACTTCTTTATTTGATCTGTAAACCCGCTATTGATTAAAAATACTGCTTTCCTCCATGGTTTCACTTTGGAATCGGTAAATGAATCATGAAGCAATCCATCTTCGAGGGACCTTAAGCTGTTTGGTCCCATGTAACAGAATCAAACTGTACATGTATCAGGTCACGCCAGTTCTTTCCCTGCTTCTATGTAAATAAGCTTGTATCTTACCTTGTAACAACCTATGCTAGTTTTGTCCTGGTTCCCACCGACAATCGCCCTTAAAAAACTTTCCCACTATCCCTTGCGCCAGCGGGCACCGCCAAAATCCCTGTTTTGTTGTTTGGGCGCACTCCGTGCGCTATGGTACCCCGCCTGCAAAAATGTCGCCAATTTCTACCGTAGTTGGACTTGTAAATTCGTCATTTGAGGATAAACATTCCCCTTTTGTTAAAATACTCTTATCCTGTGCGTGCTCTATCGGAAGAGGAATTTGAGGCCTCGAAGAAATCATAATTCAAGGTCGATTCGGCCTGGCTCATCGGTGTCATGATGTGGCATGAATCTTTACCCATATCTATTCTTGCCGCACGTTTTCGGACCTGGATCAGAATCGCCAGACAGGTTTCACACAAAGCCCAATAACTACAAGCGCAATGCGTAAAAGGATGCATATATGGCAAATTACGAAATCAGGGGATGTGCCTCTGAGAAAAGACGAAAACCATGTTAGATGCAGTGTTACTTAGGGCACTGTATCATTTATTGACTTCCAAATTCGACAGGCTTGTCCAGTTATTAACAGGGGACCGATTAACAGCAGCGGCGGACGGCCGTATGCTAGAAATACTACCAGGATACACAGTAACAATAGAAATTATTGTTTGGAAGTTTGTTGGCTACTTACTACTGAGTATTGTAAGCCCACTTGTGAATAAACATGAAGGTGGTGCAAGTTACACTTGTGCAATAATCATAAGTACAAAGACGCGACCATATTATCATGGTCAGTCTTCAATTGGATCGGGTGTTAAGTATGACAAGCTCTTCATTGAAGGCAGGTTGGAGTCTCCGTCAGTAGTACCATTTTGACCGCAGACCTGACTTCTCATATGAATCGGAGTGGACCAAAGTTACGAGATTCATGTTTTTTTAGTACCAAGTACTAGTCATAATACGATACGTTCCAGTCTTCTGATAAGGGAAGATTAGAGTTACAGAATTTCGACATCACCCCTCATACCTGTGGATATAGCCCAATGTTATATCTAATATGATTTAATTATTCAGTGATGATAGTAGTAGTGGTGGTTCTTTTTTGCAAATGCCAATTTGATGGACCTATTGGTAGGCCTAATATATAGCTTAATGACGTGGAATCTAAGGAAACTCTTGTTTATAGACATTCCCAGTTGCATGGAAATAAAAATAAGCCTTCATATGGTGGGATTCCATCATCTTGCTCTCAATAATATATAACCCATATAAAGACCTCCTTCCCTTTGTCCCGTGAGGGGAATACGAGACAAAAGCGGGAGGGTGTGATACAGATCTGAATGAGATATTGCTCTCTAGAGTTTCGACAGAATGCAGAAGGAAATACAAATATGAAAGCCAAAGGGTGGTCCTATGGTTTAAGAGTCATCTCATCTTTTGTCATGGATATACAAAAAAAAAAAACAACACAAACAAGTAGGTCCCTGTGATTTACAGTCGTACACATATTAGATTGTAATGGAAACAACAATACTGCATGCCACGGCACCTTGTTGGTGAATACCTAGCATTGTGTTTTAACAAAGTATGAAGTCTTACAAACTGTTATTTAGCCTAAGTTGGTCTTTTTGAGACCTGATCCATGGCTTGTATTATCAAAGCATTCATGTCACGCATTCAGCTACCATGTTTTTTCAAATAATGTTACAAATAACCAATTCGTTTCAACCAGGGGGGTAGGCCCTCCAAGGATTGGCGCCTCATTGGTGAAATATTATATGGTGAATACATTACCGTCAACATATGCTCACCCCTGAAAATCTAGAGATATAGGCCCTCAGTATTGGCAAGTCATACTCCACACTTGACTATGGATGGAGGGCCGCAGTGATCTGATGCAAAGATTCATGCTTGAGTTAACAGGGTCATGAACTCATTTAAAAATTCTAATTTGTGGAAAGTTGTTTACAAAGAGCTGAGGACAATTTTACATCTTTTAACCTGGGATTAAGCCTGGACTGAATTTTTTAAAAATGGTTTAGGTATGTAGGAGGTACGTGCTTCTGCGATGAATGCCATAGGTTCAGTAGGTCGAAGTTTCCACAAACTGCCTATATTGTAATCTACATGTGAAGTAGAAGAAATTACAAAGATTTGCAAAATCCATGGGAAAAGTACTCATTTATTGATGATCATGAATGTCTCTTTCTTTCTGGATCTCTTCTTTCTGGATTTCACATAGGCAATCCTATTTCAATTATACTGTATAGTAACAAAATGGCACACAGACTAGCTTTTGTAAGTCTACCTTACCATAGCTATAGAAAGTAGTGATTGGACGATTACCCTTTTAATGCTTTGAGCCTGGAACATTTTCCAGCTTGAATTGAAACTAATTCCACTTCCATTGACAGATGTAATCTGTGCTTTCTGTACATACTAGGTCCATCAATATAGAAATGGATTTTACCCTTGGGGTTTATTGGCTTATTAGGGTTTGGTTGGCCATGACCAACTTTGCTTTGCCACTGCAGTTTGGAGGCAGCTCGGTTTTGGCCTAGTTGGCGTAATATGGAAAATGCATAATATGTGTATAGTTACATGAATGGTGTAACCATTAAAGTTCCATATATGTGTAACCGAATATTACCATTTGTATAATTGCCCATTGGGTATGTTTTACATATATACACAAGCTTTGGACACACGGTAAAATTTGGTCCACACAACTTGGTTTGAGTAGCTGGCATATTTTGCTAATTATGTAACTGCTGCATAGTTGCATTGGCCTTTTTATTAAAAAATTTAAAAAATGCCACAGTTTTGAATATTCATACCACATGCTAAGTCGATAGGTCCTAATATTCGTGCTGTACACTACCTGTCAGTGCATAGTCTTGCCCAAGTTATATTAATTGTGTTAGCACATTGCTTCACGCTAATATGGCGTACCGTTCTGTAAATTTTCAAATGCTTATTGCATGACTAAGATTAAAAGGCGGTGCTATCGGTTTAGAGGTTGCTTGCCTCGGCGCAAATTTACCATCAAAAATTCCCGTGTTCGAATCCCGTTGGGGTCGTGGCACTTGCTTGGTTTTATTCGGGTACTATCAAATCTGGATTTGACCTGTAACTCCCAGCTATTGTTAAAGACAGAATACCGCTCTCCTCCATGGTTCACTGGAATTGGGCATTGGATCATGAAAGCACCCCGTCCTTCGAGGGGACGTTAAGCAAGAAGCCGTCGGCCCCGTGTACATAGAGTCACACTGTACCTGTACAATCGCAGTCAGTGTCGAATAAGAGTAGGTTGTAACCCCTGACCGTTCCCAATCCCCCCCCCCCCCAGCCTCAAATAGCGGGCCCTGTTCGGAGCGTCCGTATCATGGGTAACACGCGGCCCCGGATAAGAACACTTGCTGAACAAATCCTAGACACCACCACAAACCCTTACCAATGACCTGTGGATACTGAGCAAAAACAACTAAGCTAAAACATGCTTATGTGATGAAATTGCCTTGTTTATCTAAAGCTTAGAGAATGCTGTAAAAAAACAACAAGGCTCTAATTTGTGTTTCCACTGTGCTTTTACAGTTGGACCGAAGTGGTTTTTTTCAATAAAAAAAAAAAAATAAACGCATAAATTTGATGCATAATTGTTTGCCTGTCAAAAAACCATATGTACAAATACTTGAAATCTTCCATCATAATTTTCATTGACAGTGGTTTGAATTGTTTCCTTTGCTGAATTGATTGGGAATTCGGCCTGCATTTTTAGAGCATACTTTACACAGTATATACACAAAAATTTGGGGAGAGAAAAACTTCCCCTGTTTACAACATAGTCAAAATGCTACCCATTTTGAAGTTTCCTGCTACACAATTTGGGCTTGTATAGCATTTGTTTTACAATGCTAAATAATAAAGGCAGCACATTTTTATGATAAAAATTGCCAAAAGGGCTATTAAAAAACCACACCATCAAACAGGAATTTGTACAACTGAAAGCCTCCAAAAAATGGTTAAAATGGACATTTATATTTTGGTACTAATCAACCCATACATAATACTGGAGCTAGCACCCTTTGTAACACATCTCATTACAAAGGTTGAGTGATTAAATATGTAGACAGCCTGGACAGGAACCCCCTGAAACGCGTTCTTAAGGCGCAAGTGTGCCTTAAGAGAGGGGGCCAGACAAATATTGTAACAGGGGTCAAATTTTTAATTGATCCAATCATGTTGAAAATTAACCATATTATGTGTCTAACCCATAAGGATCAGAAAAGTATAGTTTTTTACTATGTACATCCAAAAGTTTCAGAGTTAGAGGCTAAAAACAGCAAAAAATCAATGTAAAAAGGGTCAATTTCAGTTGTACATGGGTCAATTTTAAATCTCTAGCTCGCTCCGATTGGATAAAAATGTGCAAATGTTGGTGAGCTCATAGATTAAAATACGGAACGTTTTGAGTGTCCAAATGCTTGCTTACTAAAGTATGGGGGTAACAAGATCCAGCCCCATTGAATGCAATGGACGTTGACCTTCTGTGCCCCCTACAAGACCGAAACTGAAGCATTTAAGACAGTTCACACTATTCCTTATTTTAACCCTATGGACTCACAATAATTTGACACTTTTTTCCATTGGAGCAACCTTACATTTGCCCCTGTACAACTGAAATTACCCTTATTATTGATTTTGAAGTTTTTCCTATACTTCTGAAACTTTAGGCTGTACCTATTACAAACTATACCTTTTCGAATCCTTATGGTTAGGCACATGACATTGTGTGCTTTTCAACTGCTTGATCAATTTTAAAATCTGACCCCTGTAAACTGTGTTTTGTCCCCCCCTCTCCCTTAAGGCACCATTTGCGCAACTTAAGAATCAATGTTTCAGGTGTCCCTGTCATTCTGTCAACATATTAATCACTCAAACCTTTTGTACTTGAGATGGTGTTTACAACTGTGTGCTATCTCCTGGGTTATAAAGCAGGCATTGGGAGGCCCCCCCCTTTAGGTTAATGATAGCAATTAAAAGCAAGGGCATTAGTGCATGCTTAAGTGCATCATAGGCTTACTGAACCGCAAGTCAGTGGGCTTGCGTAGTTTAATTTGATTAGTATCAAAGTGTACCAGGTTACTTGTGTGAACCACATGTGTCATAAATTGGCATAGAATTTAAGGGGGGAAATGCACAATACCCGAGTAATAGACTGATTTTGCTTCTAAGTGTATTATAAACATGTTTTGGAAACCTATATTACATGTTAAAGGTTGATTGGCAATCCAGTGCATAGATGGCATGAAGGTCCAGATTTTATATGCTTTTCATGTAATAAAATATGCACAGTATTAATTCTTACTCCAAAAACTGTTAGTGTTTAACACTAATGCCCAAATGCCTATTAACATGCAGCCAAGCATATTTGCATGATTGGCTTAGTTGCATAAATTTGCTTAATTGCATGGCATAATCACAAAGGCTTTTCAAATAAACCCTGCTAGTAGGCCTACTCATAGACAGGAAGTTATTCTTAATTACAATTACAGACGGAGACCTAAGAGTAATAACCAACATTGTTAACTACATAATCAGCACTAAGAGGCTATTGAAATATAAAATACAATATAACCTGCACCTTGCACAAGCTGTGGGGAGCTGTCATGCATATCTTGCTTGCCTTTAATTTTTGTGCCGAGCCCGCATCTTTGCAAGCATTTTGTGTTAAAAAACTGAATACAGAAGTGGCATAACCCATAAATTGCAAATTGTCCTATTTGGAATTGGCACATGCTTTAAATTCTTACATATTTACATTTATGGCATTTATTGTGCATGATTTAGTGGGATATCTATATAACTTCACCAATATTCATTTCTCCTCATTTCTCTGATTAGTGTCTTGGGACCCTTATGGTCAGTCATGGTCCATTTAAAAGCCTAAATATTGTTTTTTTTCCACAGTAAGAATTGGGTTTTTTTGTTGAGTTACTATATTGTTACCCTTTATGGAAGTCAACGGGCGTGCACCCTTTAGGGACAATACAGGTGTTTCCCTTGAATGCATTGCACGTCTGTAGACCATTTTAAAAAATCTCCAAAAGGCTTACTTCAAATGACAAGCCATTTCCTGTACAGCAGCTTCTGGGTCTCATGAAGTCACTCTCATTATTTTAAGTAGAATGTGAATGTTGCCCTTCTATTTTGAACTGACTGACATCCTGTTAGTTGGTGTATTTCAAGTTGCAGATCACATAATGTCGTGTGTAGCATAGGTACTAATACAATGATCCCATATAGATAAAGTAAAATGAAATTTTCATCTTTATGTTTTGTAACTGGTTAAGATAAAAAGTTACCATGAATGACACAATTGTTGTTGTGTCATTGAACTTTACCTACATGAATACATGCATAGTGAATTAACGACCATTTATACATGGGTTGTGACCTTTTTTTACTTGCTGTAAATTGTAGCACAAAAAT
>JAMKCH010020240.1:0-65685 GCA_023653785.1 Ophioderma brevispina
CACCCAAGTTCTGAAATCGGGGCCGCACATCCCTTACCTGAAAAAAGGAGCCACTCCTACCCGGCCCGCAATCGATATGCAGTTATTAAATGTCATTCACAAAAGTCCCCCCCCCCTCCATCGCCAAAGGGACGCCCGAATAAGGTTCCGGAAGGACCAAAACCCCTCCGGAAAAGGCGAAAGCCGAGAAGCGCGCAACGAAATTAGTAAGAATCGGATGTTGTAAAGAGGAACGTCACCAGGGGTGGTATACCCCCCCAAGAAATTGTTGTTACAAAAAATGGCTCCGGTAGACGCGATTTAATATTTTAGGTGTGATCTAATACAGTGAGTGGTAAGATGCCTTTTCTTTTGGAAATAACTTGGATCTCTTTTTACTGGCTTTAAGAGATTTGGGGGCATGCACGTCTATTTAAAAAAATATTAGGCCCCTACTGACGATATTTGGAAAATTCCTGGGGGGGTTTGAACTTTGGTCGGGCACCAATGCTCTCCAAAAAAAAGAAAGACCATAGATCAATATGCGGGACACCTCTTGGGATAAAAAATTCAAATAATCCAGTTTTGTACCCGCTAGGGGGGGGTATCAAATTCAGTTGTGATTAGGACTGGTTCAATGATAAAAATTAGAAAATGTAACCTAAAGATATCAGCAAAATAAAAAAAACATTGTGTATTTTTCTTGCAGTATAGCAAAAGTGTAATTTTTTTGTTATTATTGGCTAGTTTTAAAGGTATTTAGTCAGGATTGAGCAGGTCCCGCAAGGGGTTATAATTTACTGCAAATTGGTCCCCTTATAGAAAATCGACGCTAAAGGCTACTGTCAAAGAAAGTCATGTGAAGTCCCAATCCTTGGGGGGCAGGCAGGGGTTTGTGAGAACCCATGCAGCATGATCATTCCAGGGGTTCTGAAATGACCCCCCTTAAGGTCTAATAGGACCATTTTTAGTGGAAAAAAACCTACGTGATTATTAAGGTTAACGGCATTATGATAAATGTACTACGGAGTCCATGTCAGCAGGACTTACCCCCCCCCCCCCCCCATCGGATAAAATCTCCTTGAAGAACAGAATAATGCACGGCTTGTCTAGGGGTCAGTTAGCCTAGGCAAAAATCATTGTCTTAATCATGGGAAAATTAAAAAATTGGGAAGGAACTGAATTTTGGTCCTCGATCTTGGATTTGTAAGCTAGTCTAGTGCACTGACATGTGAAAATTTAAAAATCACAAGCTATCCTTTTAGGCCTAATTGTGGATTCATTTCTACAGTATCCAGCGGAAAATAGACTTAATGAATAAATACGAATTTATAGTAGACAGTATTAGAGGGTCCTACTAGTATTCCATGGAGTTATTATAGCATTTCAGAGCACAGTGCTATAGTCAAATCAAGGACCTAGTAGAGAAGGAACAACAACGCGAAAACACAAGGGGGGTGAACCCATTCAAAAAACCAGTCGTCCGTGCTGTGCGCGGGACCCATTTGAATATTGCACGGAATAATATTATGTTTGGGTGCTTCTTGGGATACCAAATAATGTCAATTCGATACAAACAAATTTTTTTTTTTTTTTTTTTTTTTGCGGGGCCCACCAAACTATTCGTTGTTGGAGGTTGGGTTGATCTGGGTGCGTTAATTTTTCCTACCCATGGCCACACAACAACTGAAATGACACATCAGTCGTTTTGATTTTAAATAAACCGCTCAATGAATACATCTTTTCACCTACGCACATTGCATTATGAGGAAAAAAAGAGATCTGAGCACAATGATCCATGTACACTGTTATTTATTAACCTGGCCCCTCTAAACACATACATTGTAATTGTATCATACGATTAGTTGTAATGCAAAGTGGCACCCACCGTATGTGGAAGAGGCGGAGGCAGCCATTGCTTTATATGTGGTACTCTATGTTTTCTTGTGGTCGGCCAAACATGCGAGACGGTGTATTTCTAAAGATAAGGTAACGTTTTGCCTCTCTTTATATAGAACTCTTTGCGAAAACCACCAATTATCTAATTCGATACCCATTCATCTCGACAAAAGCTGGAAACTCGATGTGTATCATGTGCATACACCGAAATCCATGTCTGTGATCGATATCTCTTTGCCGAGGTCGATTTTGCAGTGACTAGGGAGAAAAGTGTCCACAAAACTTTGTAATTTGACCGGATGTTTTGACCCCTGACTGTAGGGTTTTGGAAAAAGGGATAGTAACATTCAACTTTTCCATTCTTTTGCAAGTTGTTGTCACAAAATAGAGGAGGAATTTGTTCAGAACATACAGAAAACCCTATCAAAATTCGTCATTCCTATGTGGAGCTACGACTGTAGAAAATAAGCTTGGCATGTGGGTTATTTGTGACCCGTAATTGTTTTAAAAATCTGGGTGAAAAATAATATGAAAATGTTCCGATCACTTCAGACTCTTGAGAAGAAACGGTTAATGAAGTTCAATGTACCTTGTAAACAAAGAATAACTTCGAAATGGATGCCCAAGCGCGCCCATACGTTGAATTTCTAACTCGAAACCCACCAAATTTTAATCTTTAACTTTCCGGTTATGTGAATTTGTTTCCGTTTGTGGCTGTTTGATAGCCGATATCATGTCGAACTGATTTCCAATGTCTTTTCATCTGAATTATGAGTGTGATAAATAAGTCTACTTATACCTAATGCTATTAAAAATATAGATTAATTATGTACACTCATCTTCCGAAAGGGGGGGGGTGTACCGCTCTCTTCTATTCTTTTCGCCCTCTACTAATGAGTTAATGTAATGGCAATGTGACATTTATGTTCCGTTTCATGCGCCCCCCTCCATCAAAAAAAAACCAACTACCGGAGTATTACAAAGGAAAGGGTCGATCCCAAAAGTGGTGGGATAGGGTGTGACACCACCCCCCCCCCCCCATTTCGGGAGGGGAAATACCAACACGGCCTAGTACGTCCAGGAATAGCACAAGACATTTGATTTTAGTTGCAATAGATAGCAGGTGTTCCTCTTTCCTTTGATACCCAAATGAGTACCACTAATCTAAAATTATTTAATAATGAGTAAAAAACGTCTCTACATGATGGAAAATGTTTAAAGGTCTTACAATATTTTATTTGCCACTAAATTTGGAAAATATCAAGTTTCGTCCTATGCAGTATTTCATATTTTATTACCTTATGACGTCATAGTGACGTCATCAAAATCCGATTCATCTATTAACTTTGGAATGAGCATTTAGGTGAGTATCTAAGTTGCTATATATGTGTTTAAATTGTGAGCTCAGCACTCTTCAAACTATAGAAAACATCTTCAACTCTCCCCAAAAACAGATGATACATTCTCTAAACGTATTTGTTTGCAATAAGTTTTCATATTTTTTTCATTAATATGGTAGTGTATAGATTTTCTTCCAATGTTTCATGCGCTCGGTTTTAAAATTGGTTAAACAAATCCTTCCAAGTATGCCCCGCGCCACTTTCCGAAAAGAGCGCTTCCCTACTGCCTGACGAGGCAATTATCGCATTACCCTTAAGCCGGTTACAATGGATAGTGGTAGGATTTAATAACAAAGGCGGAAACGTGATAGGGTCTTTGAAACTGGGTTGGTTTGTCCTGCTCTCTATTAGGTCCATGGTCTAATACAGTGGCAACGCAAAGTGATACAGCAGGGGTTTCAAGTAATATTAGCTGAAGGGTCCAGAGAATGCCGAACATGTTACCTACCAAATAACCCGTACTTCTTATGGTTTTCCCTTATATTTTTGAGGCAAGTCAAGGGCCCCAAATCATGGTTGGCGGGCCGGATTGGCCGCGGGCCGCCTATTGAAACCCCTGGCATACAGTACTTATTTACATAGAGGCTACGACTGTACCCACCAGTATCATCCACGAATCGTCGCAAATGGCTAATTCACCATTCTTTTACTTCTACTCACAGTTATTTTTCAGGCAAACCAGGCAACATACTCCATACAAATTCCAAAACGCTTGATAATTTTTTTAGATATTGACCAGGAAAGTACTTTATAACGGCATACGTGTATACTCATCCCATAGAAAACCCGTTCACCGAGTGAATGTTTTGGCAAGATCATTGGCCTAAACGGGCCAAGACAACTCAGCTTGCCCTTTCCTGGACAAGGGTCAAATTGATGACCCGCAGCTTATGATCGGGAAAGATGCCCTAAGTAATGTCATCAAGAATTAATTTCATCCGGTTTTCCAAAGAGAAGGAGACTTATGTCCCAATTAAGGCAGTATGGCCTTATTGTATGTTAAGTGTCTAGAAGCATTTTTTTATAACTGACCACTAATGTCTGACATGCTCTTGCTTATTCCGTATAAACCCTTTAAAGCTGGGAGAAACCTTATCTTGGTTTCTATTAAACGGTTGAAGTAAGACTCTTTTACTCATGTTCAAACTGTGAACACCTACAACCTTTCTTGGTCATATACCCGTGTTCAAAACTATGAACACTTAACTTATTACTTGGTACAATCACCAGCTGTATAGAGGAAAACTACCTCCTACTTATACAAACATTTCTTTCTTTCGAGTTAGTAAGAGAAACTAACTGCTTCTAGACACTACCTACATAATGCCCACTACTGCCCTTACCTTGGACTAATCTCCTTCCTCTTTGGAAACCGAATTACTATTAATCTTTGTTACATTACTCGGGCCTCTTTCCCGATTTCCCATAAGCTTGCGGGTCCCTCACTTTGACCCTTGTCCATGAACAGCCAAGCGTGCTGTTCTTGGCCGCGTAGGCCAAATGATGCAGTTGACTGGAACACAATCGCGTATTTACATATTAGAGATCAGTGCTGCGCTTTATTGGTCGGTCTAACTGGGACGTTCGATGCCAATGGCGTTGCTTCGTCTTCACTTGCAATCATTCATTCTGCTTGTTTCTGCCGCTTTGTATACAATACGTTGCGGTTGAGTGCTTTGCAGCCAGGAAAAAGAAAAAAAAAAAAAATAAATGGAATACTATCCATTGGTACAAAACCTTGATCATTGGTTTTATACCATTGAAAGTCAATACTTAGAATATTCAGAACCATCCCATACTTACTTCCAACAAAGACCTATACTGAGTATGTTAAAACTACTCAGCATTAGGCCTATATGCGTGTTTTTTCCAACTTAAAACACGCCCGCTTCGAAATCCTATGCCAACAAAACCCTGCTCCATAGACTTGGTGTCCTAACCCACTGGTTTGGACTAAAAGCATGCAGCTAGCTAGACACGCCTGTTTCGATCCTCAGGTATCTCATCAGTAGCACGGCTACTGGGTAGAGCAAAAGGGACGCTGGCTCGCTATTCAATCGCATGGAGATTGCCTATCCAGTTTGTATAGATCAGTGTTTGCAAGACATTTCTATGAGTCTCTAGGATCGGGAGAATCCGCGTTTAGAAAACGTTATTTTCGGCACAGATTTCCGCATTTGCAGCTCACAGAAGAGCGGGGCATTTTCCCCTATGGGCATTAATCCCAATGCCAATTCAGCGCTGAAAATTGACACATCCGCCAATTTCGCATCCACATTAAGTCCCCACCAAGTATTTAAGAAAATCATACACCTAGAATTGACTGGCATCATAAATAAATAATTAGTTTTATTAAAAATTGTCCGTTTCACGCGTAAAGTCATAGAAAATCGTTGGTAGCGATGAATCATGCAATCACAAAATAAGTCGCATTTCTCAAACCAAGATAGGCCTGCACTAAAATATCGGTGTATGATTCCTATACCGCGCGTAGCTCGGAATTTTTTTGAAAATTTTAGGATTTTGAAGCTCAGGTTTGAAGGCCAAGTACAGTCTTCTTGAACAGACTTCTTATATTTTTTACGCTGAAATGAAGACGGACCTACGGTGTACATCGCGCCAAAAAAAAATAAAATTAAATTAAAAAAAAAAATAAAATTAAATTATTTTTTTTTTTTTTTTTTTAATTTGATTTTTTTTACACTTTGGATTTTTTTAAAATTTTTTGTTCGATTTTTTTTATATTTATATTTTATTTTTATTAGAATTTTTTTTTTTGATTTTTTTCTCCGCAGATTTTTTTTTTTCTTCGTTGAATTTTTTTTTTTTTTACTTGGAAGTTTTTTTTTTTGGCGTCGCTGGGACGATAACAAAAAATTGGAAGTGAAAAATAAAAATTTTCGCTATATAACTGGACTTGGGATACAAATGCCGGGAACCAGCCCAGGAGGGAGTTACTGGCCGGAGACGCGTCTCGGTTTTGTTCTGCTTTTTAGATTTGTCGTGTTGCCTTGCATCCTACTGTCACGTTAGACTACCCACACAAATTGGCCGATCTAGTTTTGCCTGCAGAAGTGGGGCTACCTGAAGAAGATCAGGACACTACACAGAAGCAATAGAACATGTCTTTTGTTGCCCTGGAGAAACAATGCACAGACAAGAACCTTGCGGAAACTGAAGAAGCCATACGTTGTAGCCTCTCTCTGGCTGGATCATATGCAACTTGTGTTTGGACACTATCAGACGAACGCACACAAAATTAGACTACAATGATCATTTGCTCTTTGTTGTGGATGGGCTTGGGGGGGCGCGAATATTTCCTTTGACCCCCCCAATAATTTAAACAGCTTTTAACTAAAACATTCAAAATCCAAAGCTTTTCCTTCCTCCCCTCCATGCCCCTCCAGCCAACTCCTTGTTTCAGCGCTCTGCCCTTCGCGAAGGCCAGCGGGCCCCAATCCTGAAACGTAAACGTTTTTGTGAATGTCTTGTTTTTTTGGCCACCCGTGACGTCATCGTCCCCTAACTCACTGAAAACAGAAACTGATGTATGATTGTGGCCAGGTAGTGTCGGTCAGGAGTGTCGTGCTCTGATGGCGCACTCCCCGCACTGCACAGTACAGTACCAGGGCGTATCCAGGAATTTCTCACTAGGGGGCGCCCGTCCACTATTCGGCTTTTAAAATTTTCCGCTCGCTTCGCTCGCCGGGTAGACCAATTTTTTCACTCGGTTCTAAATTCTGAAGAGCGGGGGGGGGGTGGGGGGGGGGGGGGGGGGGGGTGGGGGAGTGCCAACGCGTATATTTTATTTTTTTCAAGCACCATAGCACCAACACACCCAAACAAAAAGGTACCCCCCCCGCCTCTGCTCTTCAGAATTTCAACCAGAGTGAAAACAAATTTTGTCTACCCGGCGAGCGCAGGGAACCGGAAGATTTTAAAAATTGTGTGGGCAAGGGCGCCCACAAAGGTCATTTTCTCTAGATATACAGGCGCCCGCCCTGTCGGCAAAGGCATTTTTCTCTTCTCATCTACAGCGCCCGGCGACCTTGGGTTTGTCAAAAATAGGGGGCGGGCTACGCGCCCGGGTGCGCCCCCCCCTCCCCTAAATCCGCCTATGTTACACTGGATCAATAAACCAGGTGTGCAAGAAGCCATTTATCGGGCCCATGCCCATGCTAATGCCTAAAATTGTTATCCCAATACTCTAAAAAATAAGAATGGTCTCAAATATTGTCATATTTGCTTATAGTTAACATTATTTGCTCATAATTAAACATAAGTACCATCTGTGGCCATTTTACACCTCAGTTAGAAGCGGGTGGCCAACACCCCTATAAGCGTGTGCCAACCCCCCCCCCCCCCACACACACACACCACACACCTTCGACTTTGACGGAACCCCCTACTGGTACCTCCATTTTTTCGCAAAATTACCGGCAAATCGGATGAATTACAAATTAATTAAAAGCCATAGATCATATATATAGTCTCTTTTAAAGACCTTTTCAATTGGGGGGGGGGGGAAGAAGGGGTGCCGACTGCATTTTCTGACGTGGAAAGTGGGATCTTTTCCAAGACACTGTACTATACGTCATTTTTGTGGGGCTGACGGAGGGTGGGCAATTGGGACCGGGGATTCTGAGCAGGGGAGCACTCGCCCCCCTGTCACGCTCCTGTTATACCAAGGATGCCACCGTTCCCTGGACAATCACTGTACTAAATTCAACGGGGTATAACAGGAGTAGGATCAACAAGAACAAGTTGAATTAATACCCGTCTAGCAAAAGGAATTTCTTTTGGGGGAAAAGAAAAATAGGGGTTTAGTAGTTGGGGGTAATAGGTAAAGAGTGAGCGGGTGGTATCTGAAACCACTCGTTTCACACAGACTATTGAGAATGAAGACGTGAGCTGTTCAGTAAGCTAGGGGGTTCAAATTGGTGACGTCAAAGAGGCTTCAAATAAGATATTGCCGCCGCTTCCATTTTCATGCCCAATCCACAAACAGCAAAACGATCACATTTTGTGTGAACATTCTACTCTGAGACGAATATTGCGCGAATTTAGTTATGCACAAGCAGTAATGTATGCAATACGGCATAGCTACAGTACAGCCACGGCCAGGGCCATAGCTTCAGCAGGCAGAACACAACAGCGAACTCACGTCCCCGAACCTCTCAAGACTCGTCTCCTCCGTGGCCGGGTTTCCGGATTTGTAATCCACAGCCATGTATATAGCGAAAATTTTATTTTCCCTCACATTCATTTTTTTTTTCACACACGTACCAACGACGCCAAAAAAAAAAATCCATGGTGAAAAAAAAAATTCTAAAAAAAAATAAAAAAAAATGTTCTAAAACAAAAAAAAATCGAAACAAATATAACAAAAAATTAAAAAATTCTAAAAAAAAATTCTAAGAAAAACATTTTTTTTAAATTCTAAAAAAATAAACTTTCTAAAAATTTTTTTTAAACAATTCTAAAAAAAAAATTCTAAAAAAAAAATTCCTGGAAAAAAAAAAACGAAAAAAAGATTTTTTTTTTTTTAATTTCATTTTTTAAAATTTTTTTTTTTTTCCTTTTTATGTTTTTTTTGGCGGCGATGGTACACCGTACCAAATATAACCACCCTCTTGTCTCTAAGACTGGCCCTGGAGCTCTGAAGTGCCATTCATCAGTGCCTGAGAGGGAACACCTGAGAAGCCTCCATACAGCAACCTTAGAGAGTGAATCCGGCGCCTCCGAAAGTGTGTAGACAACGGTGAGGAGTACTTTGAAAAACTATAAGATAGAAGTTCTCCTTTTTAATTCTACAGGTATGGCGAAGGATTTGGTAAGAGTTCCTTCACCTTAGCTTAGAACATGGCGCTATTTTCATGTTTTGTTCAAGGGCGATAATTGTATTTACGTTATAACAAAACCTTTCGATATCTATACGTCGAAAAAATGATACGATCCAATATTTTTTTCTCCTTATTTAACTCGGGGCCACTGCTTGTACTTAATCATTTAGCAGAAAATTTTAAAGGTTAACCGTAACTTAAACATCTGTTTTTTGAACAAAAAATATAATTGATATATAGAATTTCATTAAATTTCCAAAAATAATGCTCCTGATATTCATTTTGTAGAATGATATTATAGTAAAAACCCATTTTAAAAGTTTAATAAATTACGACGTCAAACAATAAAGTTTTTGCCGTTTTTAATTACAACCACACCGATTTTAAATCATATTAAAAAACAATAATAAAGTATAAAATGATTGATCCCTTCGCTGATCCAGAGGTATTAAATCTACTGCCGTGTGTATTGATGTGTAACCTGTGCTTTAATGACACAAGTAGTGTGAAGCGCCTCTCACTGTATCGTCTAACCGCCATTTCTTCATGGCAGGTAGCTTCATAGCTACAATCTTGGGAAAATGTTGTAACACTTTTTAAGATTGCGGAAACCTGTGCCGGTCTACATTTTAGGGAAACATTTGGAACACTCGCCACCATTTGCTACAAACTCCGTTATCACTCTATTGAAAAGCCCCAACCTTCCCCGTCAACCGAACCCTCCTCAACCCCCATCAATCAGTGTTGGGAGAATTGACAACTCCAGTTGAACAGTCCAATGATTTTAATTGACCTCATCCATTCCTATCTCTATTTGATCCGTACTTCATGCAATTAATGATTAGCTTATAATTCGTAGTATCATTGCTGTCCAAGGTGGCCTCTAATACTATACTTTTACAGTCACGACAACATCTACATGTAATGTGACTCAGTTGCCACCCACAGGCCAATTACGAATTACTCTCGACTCGCTTGTTTTTCGGGACTTGTACCTTTTCGGAGTACCTTTAGAATACCTTAACCATTTTTGATGAGGCGTTCGCGAAGCTCGCTTATTTGCTCTAATCCAAACGACTGGACGATTGAACTCAAAATTTGTAATCCGATTTTTTGGCATATGTACATCCATGTGAGGGAGAAAACATCATACGGGTCGCCCTCTTTAAGAGACATTGTCAATTTTAGTGTTGGGCAACTCTCTCACTTTCTGTTAAAAGTACATGGTATTGGTTTGTTGATCGCTTGTCGAGCTTATATATAAAGGGTATCATTTGCATTTGTTTTTCAATCGATCTGTGATTATGATTTCAAACGAGGCTGCAAACATGTTCGCTGAATCAAATTAAACAACTCGCATTTTACATTGGCTTAAAGATAGCTAACCCTCGACCCGATTTAAGATATAAAAGTTCGTCTTAATAGAATGACCTCATCACCAAAAAAAATCTGTAAAGTTTCTCACAAATATTTCAACACCCGTTTTGATGTGAAGCCTAAAAACTGGATTTTGTAACCCCATAGAAACTATGTAAATTAATATTGGTTGATCAAATGGGGTCCCATGTTCTCCGCTCATAACATCCAACCAACATATTTATCCATAAGATTTAACAGGGTAAATAATAAAAGTAGTAGCTTTCTTTCGACAAACAAAAACCAAATGTTGACCACTCCGTAACATCAGGGGTCTTTTCTGGGGACGAGGCTATTAGCGATCGGGCCAATGCCCTTTAACTTTTGTTTTTTACTGAGAAACGTGTGCAGGATATGTGTAAGGCTATTTCAGGTAAATTACATTTTTTCTCACATTTAAGGGATTTCAGATAAAATGCAGATCACCTTCATTGAATAAGAAAATAAAAATTAAATACATAAGCTGTTTATTAAGCCTTGTATTTCACGCTGTCATATAATTTTTTTCTGAGCCATTGACGTATGTGGCCTACATAAATAACATTCATAGATGGTGAGAAACAAGGTGAGTCCAAAAAAATGGACCCAGATTGTGCCCACTATTTTGCATATTTAAGTAACAACTATCTCCACATATGTGGTATCTCCGTAAAGCTTATATTATTAGCTTGAATTTGCTGCAAAGATCTTTCAAATCAGTTAGGTATAAATCTCGTTACATTATTTTGAATCGGGCAGTGATCCCGCGATTTTTATGAAAATAATTCAGATAGTTATGTCATATCTTATAACAGAAATGTATTTGCTTCACATAGTTGGTATGTACATAAATGATAAGTATATAACCCGACCGAATATGATAATTGCTACTTTTTTATTCTAATATGGACCAAAAAGTAAAAGAAGTGAAAGCATGATATCTTCTTGGCCTATTGAACTATCTACGAATCTAGACCATTTTGAAAGAATCGGAGCATCCCGAAATTTATTCCCTGGGATTACGTAGAACATTTGTTGCCCTATAAGCTATTGAACACTATGGGCAAATGAACTTTAAGTGACAGGAGGAGATTTTTTTAGGGATACGAATTTCTCTCAAATTGCACAGGATCGATTGTAGACACCTACCAAGAACGTTCCGAAGGTTATGGACAACAAGACAAAAGAAAACATCGAAACTTGTTTTGAACTTGCCTGACTATCGTTCGTAATTGTCCCCATAGAACACCCGTGCTTTTGACTTTGTCGTGCATGACAGAAAGTACTAAATCATCATATTATTACATAAAGACGGCGTATTCGGCTTATTCACTTCAGGTTTGATCAAGTACCATTGGAAGCATTCCAAATATGTAAAAAAAAAAAACGGGTTCGAAAAAAATTGGGGCGCTTCTTTCTTTCTGGAAATCTCCTCATGTCTCTTTAATCCATAGGATACGACCAAAATGTTAGTACAGATTTTAGAACAATTGCATTGCACACTTCTATATTCCGCTCATTTATACGTCAAATCTTTTAATGAGTTTACAAAAGTGTTTCTTTGCAGGTACTTGACGGTTCACAGACTACCATTTTATTTAAATTTCTTATATGGAACATTACATTAGATCGACTGAAATTTTGCAACTACGTTTCTAGAATCTGTGTGCTGAACTAATCACAGAATGGTGGATGCTGCCCTTTTAATGTTCATGTCGAAGCCAGCGTACGATGCGTTTTCATAACTCAAAACGAAACAAAGTGCAATTAAAAAATCAGACTCAAAATTGATGCATCCTCCATGTATATAGTCGGTTCGGAATACCAATTTAGTCATAAAGGAATTTATTGGCATAATCTATCGGCACATTATATAATGGAATCCCTAAATAGACGTACAGCTGGTTTTCATGGTCATTGGAGTATTCCTTGCGAAAAAATCCAGGATATCCGAACAAAATGTCACGAAATGTACAACAATCTGGAAGCTGCCATCTTTATTCCCTGTGCTATATTTACAAGGCCGCACGCAATACCGAAAATGAAGCCAGCGTGATATATTCCTTTCTGAGCCACCACACCTTCATTAATTGATTATCACTATAGTTTCAAACGGGTCCCAAGCTGAATTTTGACCTGGGCCATCATTTAACCATTTCAAAAGGGCGGCCATTTTTAGTTTCAATGCCTCATAATTTCTCGGTTTACCCTCGTCTTACCAAGGGGTGGGGTGGTAACACCACCCCTTAGTGAACTTTGACCTCCGGTGCGCTAAAATGCCAAAAGCTTCGTAAAAAGCATATAGGTAATCATTCTCTCATCCTTCTAGTCATTTAGCGAAAAAAAACGGTAGCACCTTTACTGGGGTTAGGGTATGCCGTTACAAAGTCAACTTCCTCTTTATTTTCACACTTCTGGGCAGTCTTGGGCACTAAAGCTGAACGCATAACGATATACAAACAATGCGTATTTAACGAAAAACAGCAACAAATACACAACCGGAGGTATCCGGAAACATGTTGAACATGCATATTCTCTTTAACATTTACGTGTTTCGTATATAGAGTTTCAGAAAATTCCCAGAATGATTGCTCCGATCTCGATTGCGGCAGAGGGATTACGATGAAAGTGTCACTGTTGAATATATTCCTTTGTGCGGGTGAAGGGATATAACAGATTAAATCGGATGGTGGAAGTCGTTGTGCTCCTTCTTATCTCTTCTTCCATGGTCAGTAATACCTTGTTGGAATCTTTGTAGGTACTTGTTGGATACGTGTTTTTTGCGATTACGCGGTTGTGGAACGCCTTCTGCAACCAATGTAGGCTATAGCTAAACCCACCTACCCAATTCGTGACCGGACGAACCCCCCGGCCTCCGAGAAAAAGGCGGGCAGGGACAGGACGACAGACTCAGAACACACACCCCCACACACACACACAGACACAACCCCCCACACCAAACCCACCCACCCACCCACCCCCCACACACACACATTGCGTAGTACAACTTAGAAATATTAAATTCTTATAAAGCTTGACATATCCAACGAAGTGCTCAGGACGCCGTCATGTGGTTGAGCGTTATAGATTAGCATATGACCACTTTTCAAAACGAGTAGATTTATGCATCTGGGCGGATCATAAATAAATCTGACAAGCACTTGATGTCAAAATGTTTTTTGAGACGGTTCCTTGGATTTTAAATTTTGCATGTTAAGTCCAATGGGGAATTGGGGCGGCAATTTTAAACATAACTTCAAAAGCTTGTTTGTCAGAAAACACCACACAGATGCTTTTGTATATTCTATAAATAATGACAAAAGGAAACATCGTAATAATATGTGTAGATTGCGAAGGGGCTTCAATTGACAAAAAAGGTATTGTGGGGTTTAAAGCAGTAAATACAATAGCCCGTTCAGCAGTAGACTGTATTTATCATACCATCATGTAGATCCTCGAGTTTCATTGGATAATCACCCCCTCGGAGCCGCGTCTCTCAACGTCCGTAGCATGCCAGTTAGGAACTGCGCATGCGTGACCAATGCATCATGACAACAAAATCTGAAAATTTCTGACGTAAGTCACTGTTCTAATGTGGCGATTTTTAGCAATGTTTTAACGAGTTGGAGCATAAGATTTCAGCATAATTGCTCTCCTTTACACTAAAGACTTTAACATAATCAATAATTTTGTTTGGAATCAGAAAAAGATGATTTTAGAGCTGTTTATTTTCAAGATTCTTGTCGCTGAAAAATTCGTCACCCTGACTCATTTGAAACAATAGTCCGTAAAGTATTGTTTGTGAATCACCCTTATATTTTCTTTTAGGCCCTATGTTTGTGTTTATTTGTTCTGCTTGGGTATGATAAAATCGTTATAGGTGATGTTTTGAGGTTACACGGATTATATATCTAGTCTGGGATTCTTGTATCTGGGCTCGAGCTGCGCCTCGCCGATACAGACTCCGCGACTAATATAATCCGTATCCACCCCAAAACTCACCTATGCATCTGGTGTGCAATACTGCAACCGCGAGTAGCGCGTCACCGCCAACACTGCAGCAATACTCCAAAATAGGGGCAGCGTTGTCAAGCAAATACTCTCCTTTATTAGTTTTGAAGCCAGTTTAAAACTAGTTTCGTCAAGTCAGCTTCTTCTTGCATATAATACAATATGTGGATGTTTTTTTCGGCTGTATACCAAAGAAAAATATCGCCCCGGGCCAAGAAAATATCAGGCTCGTCCTTCGACTCGCCTGATATGTACGAGGTTTTTCGGGCGATATTTTCTGTTATCAACCTCCGCCATCCAATATTATATTAAGTACACTGGTTGTGAAAGGCTCAATACAAGTGCAATTTATTAAAAACACTTAACCCGGACTTTTGGCTACTTCTATCCCAGATTCACTTCAATCCCGGCGGTTCCAATGTTTTAGCGCAGTGAAGTTGAAACCATTGCTGAATCATTGCTAGCGAGACAGAGCAATTCTGGCCAGAGACTGCTCTAGATTTGTAGACATAATGTATCGCCTTAAGGCTGTTTCTTCAATGAAACTGCAACCCGATATCTGCCCACACAAGTTTGCCGACGGAAAGTCAGTAATTGCCAATCTGTATCGCTAAAATTCTTGATGTGCGAGGCCCAGGAAATTGCCTAGCACGGGCCAACTAAGCAAATGGAAAGGGGTTAAAAGTTATACAAAAGAGTTTACTGAAGCATGCCACAACAGTGGTACAATGACCTTTTTTATGTCCTTTTGAAAGTCAATTGGCTCAATGGCTATTCTATTCATGGCTTTGCACCCAAAAATACAATTAATTTAAAACTTAATCCCTTCGTAATTCAGCATAATATTATTACATTATAGCCAGAGAATGTACTCCTTTAAATAGAGATTTAAAAAAAGTGTTTATTGCCCACCCCTAGTTTTAAGCTCTTGCATAATCTACCTGGCACCTGTCAGATCAATATTTCGAAGCGGGTCTACAGACTACAATATCTACATGATTTCCAAATATGCAATGGCAATTGCGTGAAGTAATGCCTGCATGCTTGTTGGTTAAAATGTTAATCAACCTAGGATTATCAGGTGAACCACACATTTGTGGGTTAAATTTAGTATGTGGTTGATTAAAACTTTTAATCAACTGTTGGGTCGTTCTATATTGCTCAACGGATTCGGGGTAAAGAATACGCCTGCTGTTATCCCTGCATGTCGTAAGAGGCGACTAAAAGGGACATCTTCTAATTTTCCAACATGATGCAGTTGTAAAACTTGTAATATTCACACAAGAACTCAGTGTAGTTGATATGTTGATAAGTATGCTGTTTAATGATTGAGGACATTCGTAGTTTTTTGTCAATTAAAATAAGGCCACCCATAAATCCTGTATTAGATTTGCCTAAATATTTCAAAATATGTAATTTATTTTATCTTGAGGGTGTGTTTGCTTTAGCTCGATCTGAAATTGGTCATTCTTGCTTGATTCGTGGACGGGTGATGAACTAATTCATCAGTGTATGATATGTATCTCTTGTAGTTAATTAATAATTCATCAGTATCTCTTGAAGTTGTGGTTTTACTGTAGACGTGTGTTTTCTGCGTGTGCCATTGCAATCAATAAGTTTATTGTTAAGTAAATTAAAATTACTGAAGTGAAGTTTTCATATTGGTATAATGGTTTTAAAGTTTGTTTTGTAAAGTTTTTTTATGTATTTTATCATAATGACACGTTATGACACAATTGTGTTGAGGTATCGTTAAATTTTAATATTTGCTATTTGTTCAACGTTGGTTAATGTAATGTTGATTAAACTAAGAACTTAAAATTTTAACCATTTGTTGGTTATTGTTATTATTACTTGATATCGGGATTGGTTAAAACTACGTTTAACCATTTGTTGGGTTATTCCCCGTGTAATATTGCACAGAACAAGTTTGAACGGTCTAGTCTAGTCTTGTGCCAATACTTCAACGAGGGATTAAATAGATCTTTATTTAGTCAGGCCTGTAATCACTCATTCACATGGTCCTCACATTTATGGGATTTCAGGTAACACGCAGATCACCATTTAAATACTGTCATTCAGAAAACACAAAATTTATCTTATTATAAAGATAATAGGCTTTTTAATATATCACAATTTTCCCATGACCATACAACGTTCCGTTTTCTAGTAACGTTTGTTCCCGTTTTGCAACATTCGGCTAAATTGAGGGCGCTTTTAATACCAAATAATATTATTTTAATCATTTTCAGTTGAAGGCTGATTAATTATAATTAATATTGAAAGATTGAAAATGATGCATTCATTCTCTTGTAATTAAATTTTTTTGTTTAAATTTTACTACATATCGCAGGCTGAGGAAATAATAATTACATAATTCCACAATCGTTTATTTTTAATGGCATAAAAGGTGTTTTAAAAATTATTAAATAACTAAAATAATCTATCCACATTTCTATACTCAGTCTTTTTAAAAGCCTTAAATGTCGCCACTTAAATTTTTTGTATAGGAAATCGCCCATTCTTAGCAACTAATGCATATACTGTTTCACTTTGATCGACCATATCTCCGGAACCCTACGCCCGATTTCGATCAAACAAAAATAATAATAGATTACATTCTACAGGAATTGAGCACCCTCTAAAAACATGTTGAGTAAAAAAGGTCACAAACCCTTTATGATGAGTAAAATCTTAGCCAAAGGTGAGTAAACTACACAACGCTGAGGTATATTACCCAACAATGAGTAACGTTTACCCGACAATGAGTAAGGTTTAACTCAACTTTGGACTAAGAATTTACCTCAACATAAGAAGCTGTGGCCCCGTTTACTCAACCTTAAGAGCTATGTCCTTTTTACTCAAACATTTGAGTAAAATCATTTTTACATTGCAATTCATTATTCTCAGTTTTGCTTGATTTTTTTAAGCAAACTCGATCGTTTAACCCCCTAAAATATTTCAGGTCAGCGGGCACCATACGACTCAGTTTGAATTAATTTAGTTCTTGATATTGCCCGCTTTATAGTGGACGCTTTATTTTTGGGGGCTTCCATCGCCTTAAAATGTTCAGATCACACGGATCAAAATGTATCAATCAAACAGTACCAATCACGGCCACCAGCGAAACATTTGCAATCCCTCTAGTATCCTTGGGGAATTGTTGGGATTTTCTCAAGTTGCGTTGTCAATTACTATTCCCAGGAGTGTTTGCTCTGGTGCTCGATCCCATTCGGCCTTTACCCCTAGGCTGAACGAACTACATTTTTCGATACGAAAACAAAAATGAATTAAAATGGAAAACTTAACAAAAATATTCAGTGTTTCAAAGGACCGGAGTTGTAATAAGGGATGGATAGGGTCCAGGGACTTGTTACGTGTTGGTTTTGCAAGTTTTAGTGTTCAACATGCAAAAAAAAAAGTATCAAAATGGCTTTATTATACAATGATCTTTTTTCTGCCATATTTAGTCACATTATTCAAAAGGTAGCAATTAATTGATCCTGAGTCCAATTGTTGAGTTGCGGGCGTTGAATAGGTGCATGAGTATTGTAGCAGCCAATATTCCTCAATATAAATGGGGGCAACATGCCATATTTTCAAGAAAAAGTTGTGGAGGAAGGGCCCCCTCAGAAAATGTGACGGCTTCAAAATAAGAAAACAAAAAACAATGTTTTGTAAGGTGCATGGCTTTAAAATCAATTACCCAGGCTTGTATAAAGAACATTACACATTCACAACTGCGAAAGATTATATGGGGGTACGATTAAGGATATTAAATACTCTAAACTTGTACTTGATTGGGTTGTAGAAACATCTATACGTTTAACGAGGTCATTGGAGAAAACAATAGAAAAGAAAAATCCAAAATTTGATGGCTTGATGTCATAATCGGCCTCCTATAAACAAGCATGCTTGGAATTGATTTTTTGTCGGAAAGATGATAGAACGGACTAAAATCACCTTATAAAGAAAAAAAAAAAGGCGTTTTCAGTATTCACTACAGGAATTATTATAAATATTGCGTACATTCTAAATATGGTTTAAAAACAAAAAACACAACAAAAACACCTTCAAACAAAACCACCGTAGACACACGAAAAAAAACAAGAAACAAACAAACACGCACCAAAAAAAAAAAAGCAGGGTCGGGCGGCTTAAACACATCGGAGGGACGGTCGTGTTCGGCGATCTACGTGTGAGGTCAATAAACACGCCTACAGTCAGAATAAAAGAATAATTAAAAAAATTAATTTTTTTAATTTTTTTATTTTTGCTCAAATGCTTGCTTTGGTTATAAAAGGGAGGGATAAAAGGCTTTCAGAAAACGTTTTTTTTGGTGTAGTGTAATTTGGGACTTGGGAGGGAAGAAGTTAGAAGTGATGGACTATTGTGCTGAGACATTAAAATTCTGTTTGGCCGATTTTGATCAAAACAAAGATTGCAGCGTTTACATTAGAGTAAACATTGGTCTTCACGGTGATTGAGTAAAACATTCAACACCCAGTTAATGTCAAAACAATAGAAAGGGGGAGAATAATTGAGGAATTATAAAAATTAATATACCGGAGATTACAAAAGGAAAATGCTTGAGTGAAAAATGTTCAATTTCCAAAAAGAAGAAAGTCAAGATAGATGGTGATGTAAGGACCACAGTTTTACTTGCATAATCAAGGTTTCATGGTTTAATCTCACAACGGAAAAACTTGGGAGCCAAAGTGAGACCCTTATAGAAGGTTTTGTATCAGTTGGAATGAAAGCAAAAACAGTTGCATTATTAAAATTTTAAGTTTTAATTTAATGTAGTTTACCCAGAAAACTTCAGATTAGTTCTTCTTGCAATTTTTGGACGCTGAGTATACTGTATTGTGCAAATAAAGATACTGACATTTGGGCTATTAAAACAAAAAAATCTTGGGCACTTTCATTATGGTCATGAACTGAGGCATCGATATGGGGAGTGATTTGAATAGCTTATCTTTATGATTTAGAAACAAATGGTAATTTAAGTAATTTAATTTGATATTTGACTTTAAGTGATATTTTACTTATAATTATGTTACACAAGACACCATTTTATTAAAAAAAACTGATATGGTTTTGGTCAGGAAAGAAGTTCGATACCAAACTGAAATTGCTATGTGAATTATCTTTGCTGCTAATGAGTTATGGGTGTACGCCGGTGAGTCTCTCCGCATTGTATGGCTTAAATCGGTCAAACAGAATTTTTAAGGTCTCTCCGCAAAAATTGGATAGTTTCGGAACTGAAGTCCGAAAGACACCAAAAATAAAAAATCTTTTGCTAGGCCTGTTTATCCTTGCAAACAACCAAGCAAACATTCAAAAATAAACGTGACCTTTCAAGAAAAAATCTTTCCTGAATGTAGGGTTTTTATTGAACCACACTGTATTTAGTAGCTTATGAACACTGTTCTCTTGGGCTGAGGTCATCAAGGGATGCAGGCTGAGACTTTAGAGGCAGGATGTTCTTTGTTCGTCGTTTTATCTATGCAGACGATCTTGGAATTAGAGAGACTCGCCAAACCTTTGGATGAACTCACTCCTTATTATGAGAAAACCACTCCGGCAAAATTCGTCCAAGACACATGTGTGTGTGCTTTCAATCTAGGCAACCGTGAAGCCAACAAACGTCAGCTTTAACGTCACCTGGTCAGGAACACGCCTGGAACACTCTGATAATGCCGTCTACCTCTCGTGCTAGCTGTAATGATTTTTTGATTTCCCATCTGGTGCAGTTTCCCTCCCTCCGTGGGTTTGACTTTCCAATTTTGTATTCATGTACCGCGACAAGCAAAGGAAAATAAAAAGCAGGACCAACGGTTAGACCAAATGTCTCCCGACAAAACCGATCCACGAATCTAAATCTAAATCTAAAAATAGAGGCCTAAAAACAACAAGGGCAACTTAAGGCTAGGAATGCTAGTACTCCACCTGAAGAACCAAACCTGACACTCAATCCTCAATAACTGAATCAAACTGGATTTTCTTTCCCAAGATATCCATAAATCTCTCTGACACCCACACTCCTTACATGAGGAAAAATCGTTATGATAACAGTTGATGGTAGATGCCCTGTCGATAGTCTAAGATCGAACGAACTGTCCTATTGTCAGAGAATACATCGGGAACCAAAAGGCTTTAACTGACGGTATTCACCATCCACAAAGAGTGGTCCATATTCTACTAGTCGGAGAGATATGTCCAATTGGCGCTGAACCGTAAAATTGAGTACTATATCAATTTTTTTTGCTGAACGTAATATAAGTGGTGGTAGAATTAGAATCTGTAGGGTGCCACCATTGCACCCTTGGGCGTTTTTGAGAAATCCCAGATGGGCGTTGTCATAGATGATAATTTATCTATTCAACCCTATTTACCAACTATGTAGTTAATAATTATTATAGGACCCAATGACAAGTGCATAACAATGCATGGCACTTGTAACGTTGAGTCATCCTTCAACTTCTAAATGGAAGCAAATCTAATAATTTTAAACTATGCCCTATAACAGCAATACCTGCGATAAAAATAACATGAATACTTAGATGTTGTTAGACACAATAAATGTATTTCTGATACTTTTTAAAGTGTAACCTGTACGCCAATCATATGGCAGCCACAACGTGAATATCTTAAAAATTGATCTAGAAACAATTGGCACCATCTTGAATACATCTTCAACTGATATCAAACAACATTCGCTTTAGGTCTGGCCACTTAATATCTGATGCCCTGTCCTATACTTCCCAATACATCACTAATTCCATCAATGACAGAGCGGAGGCAAGAATTGTCTGTCTAGATATCTCGATATAAGGTTTCCTTCTAGAAGTGGGGCTACCTGAAAGCGATCGGGAACTACTGTTGTTTGTGGAACAGCACCGCAGACAATGGAAACGCTCTCTTGGTCTGCCCAATGTTGGGGCAACAATGCACAGACAAGGACATTGAAGAATTCAGTAAAGCACCAGACCTGTACCCATCCCTGAGTAGATCATCTTGAGAACCAACTGTTTTTTTGACACGATAAGAGAAGACGGACTCTAACGGATTTTCTTTCAATATTTGGCAGAACATCGGGGAATGTCAACATATCTGGTGGAAGTTCTAGACCAAAGTCAAGGTGATTGTAGCCATATGCCAAATTGTTACTAATACTTTCTTGTATTATTTCGAATATTAGGTCCAGTATGATGCCGTTATAACGTGGGGACCACGTCAAGAAAACACTAATAACGCTTGGAACATAGAGGAACGAGAACAAAATATTATTTAACTTGAGTTCTCAAACCTGGACTACTTTGATTTTCTCATTTTTACATGGATTGTGCCTTGTTACTTTATATATTTGTTTGAAAAAAAAAAAACACGTAAATCCAGATACTACATAATGCATCTTATATCGAACTTTATATGAAGTCAATAAAAGGTAAAGACTACCCATCTATCATATTAGAATTTCTGGTCGGCGTTTCATTTAATAATTATTTTTCTCTTCACTCACTGTCAGTTTTGATGTTTTGCTGCCTTAATAAAAATGTCACAAACCGTTAGAATCCCTATCTATATCAAAAACTACTTCTTACCCTAAATGATGACTTTTAAAACATGCCAAATTTCTAAATGCTAGTTCACTGTGCTGTGTGTTTAATTTACTGCTATTCAATTGAAGCATGAATATTTATCCTCCAAAGTTGGCGCTAACCAACGCTGCTTTTTCCCCACATGATGACGGAATTAAATCAGGATTAGAACGTCGGCGTTAGCTGCGAAACCCTTTTAACTTAAAACGGGTTGTAATTTTTCCTTGCTCTTTTGAATTTATTCTGATGCCCCAAACCTTCACGATGTCACAAAAATGCATGTGTTTCTTTGTTATTGTTATCTATTCATTTAGCTTGTTTGTTGAATACATATACGGACGGTTAATATTATATGTTATTCTAACGTTTACGCTAGTGTAGATCTCAATTAATTGCGAGTGGAGTAAATAAGCTAAATTAAGTGTAGATATCCAGTGCAGAGTACGCTTTTTTTTTGCGTTCAACAGGAACATCGGCATGGAGATCCCCCATTTGGTTGCTTTCCTTAATGTATGTCAAAGATTTGAGATTGAAAATACTTTTCCAAATATTCTTATAACATACGTTTTTTATTATTTGCATAATTTTATAGCCATGTTTTGGTTAAATAACCTATAACTTCAAGAGTAGATATCTGTAGTATTGAAGGAAAAATGGCGTTATATACACCTTATTAATATATAATATTAGTTTTAGTTTAATTTTGCTGAATGATTGAAAAAAGGTAAACTATTTCAATACAGAATGTCAGGCATATGAGACCCATTGTACAGTTAGAACCGATGTATCGTACTTTGTAACAAGACCGCAACTTTAACAAATTTGTTGCTAGCCGTCTTGAGTCCAGAGGGATTTTCTCTAAGCGAGTCCCCCCCCCCAAACCCGTAGACGGTCTCTAAGGAGTTACAACAACTTTGTAACCTTTTGCGTTGAATCTTCATAATAAAACTAGTAAAACAAAGGCATACTCAAAATTTTAAAAAAATAAAAAACTTCTAAAACGTGGCTTCGTCATCTTTGCAAGCAAACGTCCGACTCGCCCGTCCTTTCCTTTACTCATTGAAAATAAAAGCCACAAGCAATCACTAAGTAAATTATTCCCTGCCTACCCGAAAACCTCGCACCATGGCGGATCCGTCTACATGATGTGGTCCATCGAATCGACATTCTTAAACAGCTGTGAAAATGTAAGCGATTCATTGGCTGATGCCCGGGTTCTATTCGTTTAATTGAACCCCAGGTTAGTACGCGCTGCGTATATGTTTATTTTAGGTTGAAGGCGATCGCGTCATACTGCGTTTTGTTACGTTCGCGCGCGCCTGCCAAAGTTGCGTCTCGTTTGCGTATGATCGTTGCGTGCAACGGGTTTGTTCGCTTGTTGTACTGGGGGTGGTTCGGCATCCTTTCGTGTTGTATTTAAGCCGTAAAGTATCGCTCAATTGGGTTAATGATGGCCTCCTTAAATGATTAAAGCTGTTACAGCATGAGAATAAAGGTAGATTTTGGGAACCGGTTGTCTCTTTACGTGAATTGAACCCGGCCGACCACCAGTTATTTTTGCGTGGGAAGAACTCGGCCTCCGGCCCCGTGTCTTCACTTAAAATAATGGTATCGCTTGGGGATCAATTCTTAAGTCGCAAACAATTAGACACCAAAACCCCCCACGAACAATCTCATCATATTAGTGATTCCCTCCCAGGCTACCAAACGCCTCACCCCATGAATACTCACCCACTTTGATGGTATCAGCGGGCTTAGAAATCCAGAAGTGAAAAGAAAAAGGAAAAAACCAAACTAAAAATAAACAAAAGTTCAAAACAGCTAAAACGCCTCATGCGAAGGGTTCCTTAAAGCTATGAAAAATCGTCAATGCAGATTCGTCCATGTTGATATTTTCCTACAAATTGTCGAAAAAGAAAACCACTTGAATGTCTCTTTCATCCAACTCATTTGGGTTTCCTTGGACCTACCCAAAAAATCTTGCCCCTCGACATATCGATATTATTCTAGTCTGCGGCCGGAAGACCGTATATGACCTTGCAAACAAGAGGTCTGCACAACCTGTTTGAATGGGTTCGAGACAACTTAACCTGTAATACCAGATCTTGAGGATGCTGCAATTTTGTCATCTTCTGCATTTTGAGATTAAAAGGGGCAAATTTTGTAACTGTTTTAACGGGGTTAAACGATGTTCTAGGCCTGTTAATTGGTTCTAAGGATATTAATTAAAAAAGTATAGGTTCCTACAACCCTTTGTATTTGCACGACAGGCCAAAAAATGGTCAAGGTCATCCTGGGGGAGATATTAATATTGATACGATTGGTTTCAAATTTGTTTCAAATTGTTCGTATGGAAATTGTATAACATAAAATATACATTTAAGATTTAAAGCTATACAGATGCCAGAGTGCTGATCCCCCATAGATCCTGTTTAATAATATATCCCACATATCAAACAAATCACATATATAAGGATGAATAATTTGAGCCCATTTATAGAGAAATGCATTATATTTTTTATTCTAGGGGGTGACCTTGAACCATTTTAAGCCCACTGTGATAAAAATAATTGTCTTAGATATACCAAACTACACTTTTTAATCCTTGGAATCAGATGATGAATTAACACCAGTCACACCCTGAAAAAGTGTTGGATAGACAAAGATGGAAATGGCGGATTCCCAACACCACTGGTGAAAGGAGAGCGGTTAGTAATTATGAATGCTGGAAGGTTTGATGGATATGTTCGCGGAGCCAAACTCAGCCTTGTCGCCATGAAATGCATCATAACGAGATGAACGCTAAACATTTGCAAGAATTGACGGAAACAGTTATTTCCAAACATACCCAAAGAGTCAAAGCTGGGAAACTTCCGACATCCAATAGCAAAAAATCAGAATGCAAGAATGGTTGAAAGCGTGAATATCGAATTTCCCGCCAAGTATACGAAAAAAACTATACAATGACATTCTGGCTAAAAATACGGCCATGAAATTGAACGTTTCACTCCCTACCACTGTGACTTTAACCCTGAAGAGCTGATATGGGCCAACATGAAGGGTTACGTTTCTAGGAACAATACACAATTCCTTATGGCAGCGATTTCATTTAATGAGGCAGTGGAACAAATTACTGCTTCTGACTGGATACATGCAGTGCGACACACCCGTAATGTGGAGAGCTCTTATTGGGTTAAAGAGAACATTTGTGACATTGAAATTGAACAAGTTTTGTTGAAATTAGCAGAGGATTCTGACAGCGAGTCGGAGGCAAGTGAAGATTAATGAGGTGTAAGTTGTTATTTTAAACATATCTTATGGCAGCAAAATGTTGAATACAAGAATAAAATCAATGCAAAGACAAAACTTGCAAATATCTTCATAAACTTTATAGCGCCTGCGTGCATGATATAGGCCCAGCCGGAAAATATCCGCCCAGTTTGGCCCTCTTGAAATGTTATTGACTCTGTTGATGCAAAATACCTCCTCTCTCGAACAGTGAAATGTGCCCAAAAGCTTGGATTTACTATAATTCGGTTTGTACTACGTTCAGCTTGGCGTTTAACCTCATGCTAAACACCATACAAAAACTACGCAATGTTAGTAATGATGTCAGTGAAACTCGTTCTCGCTTGTATTTACGGCGATGAATGTCTTTCATGATTTAGAGATTTGGGACCAAAGATAAGGCTCTGTCGCAGACATCAGACATCACTGATCAATCTTGTACTGAACGAGATTGCACGTAATATTGTCGGCATCTCATTAACGAAAGGGCTGTGGTTTGCAATTTCTGTGGGGTGATTTTAGATATGCTAATCTATCGAATAAAAAAATTCAATTATTTGTGAAATCTATTTTATACAAATGATTATACAGGTGGTTATTTCTGTCAGTGGTTATAATTATGAATTTTGGATCAGAATCAGCAATCTACTCAATACAATTGGAAAAAAAGGAAAATATATTATACAGTCTGTTTCTAAAGTTAATAATAATAATGTCCATTTATAACTCGCACGGCGCGATTGCCAATTATTTAGGAAATCGTCACGAGTCTTCCAAACAGGCCAATCGACATTTATTAGCGAAATTGAGTTTTTGCATATTTCGATACTATATCACGAGCTCTTTTCATATACCAAATATTGAGCAAAAATAACATTCCAATTTGTAGATATAATAGATTTTCACTTTTGGAAATCATACCCAAACGCCAAAAAAAGTCTTCCAAACAGACCAATCTGCATTCGTCTGTTTGCTGTACCTGAAAACCACCGTACGACAGCTTATAAAGTGACCTATCGATCAATGGGATACAGGCTGTCCCAAAAAATGTTAACACTCGGCACAGAGGCATTTTGATAGAAAGAAAAGCACACATGGGTCTTTGTTTGATATCCATTAAAGCCAATAAAACAAGCTTTAATTTGTTATTTATTTCATTCCAATCCGATCCGAAGAACAAAAGATATGCTTCATCAATTATGAGAGAGCAAAATCAACTTGGTCCGAATTCTGCCTTAAAGGACTTGAAATGCATGGTGCAACATGAATACACTTGGCTTCATAGCACATCTTCTTTCCATCTTAAAAGGAAAACAAATAGATCTTGCGTGTTTTTCTATTAAAGAAAGACTTCTAGATTCCTGTCACCGTGTTTTACCGAACTCTCATCGTTGGTTCAACGACAACTGCTCTTCTAACAAGAGAAATTTGGCTTGAGTTCTTGTCATTCTGGTCCGTAATGAGTCTAACTGGGCTGCTACTGGTGTCTTTATTTCCAATTCTGCCCTTCATTAGAGGTTTCTCTTTACTTTTTGTTTGCCTGTGTGTTTTTGTTGTTTTTTCTGTCTACAGAATCATAGATTTTCTTGGGAATTCAATAAGAAAATGTCTGATTGTTTGGTTTAATTTTGTTTGGTTTTAGCATTGTGTGTAATTTTGAGCGATTTGATAGGGCGAAGTCTGCAAATGAAAGTGAACTGACTAATTTTTGAAAAACACAAAGTATTGCTGATCATAAAGACAATGTTCACACTTTATTGACAATAATTAAGTTCAAAAGGGATTGTTAATATCTTCCGTAGTTCAGTAGCCAATCAATAACTCGATCAATAACTCAGTCTTGAGTATGTTACAGAATCATGTTTCAAGTAATTTTACAAAAGTAACAATGCAAATCGGACCAATCTGAATTTGCACTCTCCTTTTTGACGAAGCATATCTTTTGTTCTACTTATCGCATTAAAATGAAATAAACGGCAAATAAAAGCTTATTTATTTGGCTAGAAAAATACCAAACAAAGACCAATGCGTGCTTTAGTTTTTTTACAAAATATCTGTGTCCCGAATGTTAACATTTTTTGGGACAGCATGTATTACGAGATTAATCTCCTCGCTCGATCAACACTGGGTGGCCTATAGAAGTTTTAGTTGTTAACCATCAATATTAGCACAGTATTGAATAGGGCTTTGCAACATGAACTATTGCGTCTACCATCAAAACCGCAAGTTTGTTTCCCACGGTACTTGATGGGGTGTATGTGCAAGTGCCAGGCTCTCATATCGTAGAGAACACAATACACATAAATCGGAACAAGCACCTTTAAGTAAACACGATTAAAATCAGCTAATTCAATTTAACACTATGGTGCGCTGACCATTCCAGGGAAAGATTAATAAATTAAGTCAAAATACTCAATTCCGTGACTAATCTTTGGCAAGTAAGGTTTGACGATTGGTTTGACTTCAAAGGACATTTTAGAAGTTTTTTTTAACCCACATGTCCCTCTGGCAAATGTCGGTAATTTCCACAGGAGGGGGGGGGAAGTTTCTACAGGGGTAAATTTTAAATAATGGTCCAAATAACGTTTGTATGAGCTCAAAGTGGTTCGTGTGGTAAACAAGGAGTAAAAAGTCTATGGTGAACTGTCTGTAAAATGCATCGCTATGAAGAATACAAACCAAAATAGGCTAAAAGTCAAACGTTTATTCAGCAAATGTCAAGGTCTTGTACTGTTTGGATCGAGTTTAAAAATATCTTTAAAAAATTATAAAATTACATTGATTTAAAATGTTTTGGTATGATATTTGTTCATTTGAATTTGCAATATGTTAATTTGAAGGAAAGTAATTGTTCTTATATTCCCTGTAAGGTAGCATAGTATTGTGTTCATATCAGAGGGTCCCAAGTTTGATTCCCAGTTAGATAGGCTTACATGTATAAAGGTTACTTACACGATTAATTTACAGCCAAATTAAGATCAATAATGCAATATAAAACATAGTACCTCAAAATCTGTTTCGTTTTTCATCTTTTCTTTGCTATATTTCCCACATACCTACGATATTATTTTGAGTTTTAGCAACTTAGTTGATTAATAATTGAATTAACTTGATAATTTCTCTGTGTACTTACTAAATAAGAGCAATAAAGTTATGTGATTTTGAGTACATGTAGACAAATTATTATTCACATTTTCAGCCATCTCAATTAAAATACATGATTAATGGTAACTTAAAAGATTACTCATTGCAATTACTCAATAACATTGAATACAACCCGAGTACAATTAATTTTATTGAGTAGATACAGGAAATTTCAATTCCAATTAAGATGTTTAACATGAGAACATTCTCAGTCTGCATTTTCAATAAATACCACTTTGATAATCAGAAATATGGCAATTTGAATTGAAATCAAACGTCAGATGTCTTTGAAATACAAGTTAACCATTGAGTACCACAGTAGAAATACCGGCAAACTGCCATTTTAACCTCAAAATGGTTTTGTTTTTCACTCATAGAAAGTTTCCAACAACAGTATAAGAGTCTGTGACTCCAAAGGTGAAACATAATACGCAATGATCTGTTTGATAACAAAATCAAATACATGTAATATCCATGGGAATGTCAATTTCATTTCAAATTGTGCCAAAGGACACTCTGAAGTCGTTTGTTTTACGATTTTTAGAAGCATCATTTAATACTAATTGCCAATATACTCTTCCTACTTTATTTGAAAGTAGTAAGCTTAATAACTATAAATGTAAAAGATACAATATGATTAAAGACTTGTTTTTAGTTTTTATTTTATTGAAAATAAACTTATTCATTCTAAAACACGTGTTGCGTGTGTCGATCATTAGAATTAAAATGATTTTCGTCCGAACGCCTCGTAAAATTAATACAAATATAAATGACTTGATAGTAAGATAAAGCTTCTTCTTGATAAAATAGTGATCTTTGATTCCTTTTGCTCTGCAAAAGTATCAAAATATACACCTTCAAGCAATAAACAGATAAATCACAACTTCTTCCACTTAACGTTTATGGAAGGTATTATATTCAATAATTCACAAAACCCAGGGTTTCAAACGTTAGACATGCATTTTGGATGTCCTTTTTGTACTTACACAACATGTGGACCGATGCTGCAATTTTCCAGGCGTATAAATCGACTACAACTGCAGCTTTTATTCGATTTTTTTTCTAGTATCAACATTATCGTACATAATTATGAATTTTCAATTAGGTTTTCAATAAGGTTTGCTGAAAAAAATTTGGATAAGTCAAATATCATTATCAGCTTGTTTATACGCATTTAAATAGTGGATATCCGCTGGTAAACTTCTTTCACAAGTTCCTATGGATGATAAAGCGTAGTATCCAAACATTTTCGGTACTCCTTACTGAGCAGGTAAACAGACATCACACCTTGCGACTCTTGTCTGTAAATGGAAAATAGCACATAATTGTTGTAATTAATCGCCATTATAAGAACATGAAATACATGCAATTTTGAATAAAAAAGTTCGTTGACACCAGTTTTAAATATAATCTTTATTTTGTCCGTCAACATGTTGTACCGCTTTCATTTGTTGATTCTAAATATACCAGGTGACCTCGGAGTCTTTTCACCTGGTTCAATTAGTTCCCAACGATTAACTGTTCGCACCAAAGCTACGGCGCGGCGGTACGGAAAGTATTCAACCACGATGTATTCTAAATTGGTACTGTGTGAGAGACTAACGTTATCAGTCCCCCTCATAGAATGTATGTAAATATAACTTAATCTCAGATATCTCCGATGGGCAGAATCTGCCTCAAACACAATCCAAACCATATGGATGTAACCATATGCAAAAAAAGGCCAGACGCTACTAATACTGTAATCCCGTCAGTGCTAAACGCTGTAGGTCGGACCAGAACCGTACAGGTCATGCTCACAGCCCAGCAGGATACCCGCTCTGGCTGCCCTACAAAGACCATGCTTTGACTTTCTGTCGTGTACGACAGAAAGTACTAAACCATCATCTTATTACATAAAGACGACGTATTCGGCTTATTCACTTCAGGCGTGATCTAATACATTGGTAAGCATTCCAAATATGTAAAAAACCGGGGTTCGAGAAAAATTGGGGGCGCTTCTTTCTGGAAATCTCCTCATGTCTCTTTAAAATGTAAAAAAAGTGTAAAAATCGCTGTCGCTGCATAGAGCTACGCGCTAAATCTAATTTTAAAAACTGAGCTGAGACAAACGATTTTTCTTGGCCTAATGCATTTTATATAATTGTGCATTATGCAATTATGCGTTTATGCAATTATAAAACTTCTGCACAATTCAGATTATTCAACTTATGCAGATTATGTAAATTCTGCATATTATGCACATTATAGAGATTATGCAGCGTATCCAATTATGCAGATTATGCATCTTATGCAATTCTTCAGATTACGCACATCTGCAGATTATGCAACTCATGCAATTCTGGAAGATTATGAACCTTGTGAAAGTATGCGTTTTACTCTAGCCGGTGTGTAACTATGCATGCCTGTCTCTTTGAAAAGATATCAACCAAATTTAGTTCTAAATACACCATTTGATAGATCTTAGGGACAACTTCAAAACTCAACCACCGGTTGACCAGCGGTTAAGGGTGGTTGAAACGCGATTCATTGTGTAGAACAATAGGAAACCGGTTACAACCGGAAAGAACCGGGTGAAACCGGCTAGCAACCGCTGGTTGAGTTTTGAAGCGCCCCTTACTACTCAAGAACTTACCAGTTGAACAGATGAGGTAGCGATTCCGGTTGTGTATATTTGTAATCCTCAAGTTGCATATATCACATTTTTTACCATCAGGCTTTTTGCATGCTAAAACAAGGAAAGCACAAAAGATATTTATGTTTTAATCTCTGTTTAAGCACAATTTTAAAATGTATTTTAAAAGAAACCTTCCAATTTCGCTTAATCATTTTTTTCTCAAAATTCTCGAGTACGGCAAAATGATAAAGATGAAAATTAAAAATGTCTATTTTGAAAAACTATTGTTGTTATAACGATATTTGTTAACAGGGAAGGCACATCAATTATCGCACCTCCATACCTCTTGAATGGTTCTCTTAGTGCAAAGGCCTATTGACCATAACATCTTAAAGAACTACCGCCTTGTTAGTAACATCACCTTCATATCCAAGGTACTGGAGCCTATACTAGTTGATAGTCAACTGAACGAACAAATAAGTTCCAAGCACATTCTCAAATGAGCCACTGCAATCGGTCTACAGTTCCACTGTGCAGAGACTGCACTAATTAACACTTAAGTGACCATGGGGGTCCCATGGATCCCCCCTTGGGCACTAACGGAAGTCATCTGAGAATATTTTTAATTATCAAAGAACCAAAGCTAATATTTTTTGCTGATATATGTTCACACATACATGTAAGTAAACAATTATTAGTAACATTAAAAATAATTAACCCTTTATGTGCTGAACCCAAACGATTTCGTCATGGACGTTGCTAAACCGTTACTGTACAAAGTCTATGGGAAAATGACGTGTATTTTGCAACACCCGTTTAAAATACAGGATCCCTAAAACTGCATTTTTTTTTAAATATACGTAATTTGGGTCTTCTAGAATAGATATCAACATAAAATAAGTTTTCAAAAAGTTTGATGTAAGCGCAAGGTTCATTTGAAATGTCCGTCTTTTTGTCCAATTTTCGCATGTTTTGAAAACAATGTTTTGCCCCTAATTTGCAGCCCGAATAACAAATTTCATTTTTTATGGAACCCCCTCCCCTTGGGCACCAACGGGAGTGAAAACCCCTTGGTCACTTAAGTGTTAAGGTCCATAACGATATCATGTATGCCATGGAGGGAAAGGGTGTCACTATTCGGTTGCTCAAGAACTTTTAAGTAGTGCCTTCGACACAAAGTTACCATAATGTGGTTTACAAACCTTTGTGTAAGGTTTCATTGCATTACATGTGTTAGTAGCTAGTTCAATCACAATTCCTTTTCTTACGAATCGTGCAGAATATTGATTAACTGGAATGCATCCACAAGAATGCGAGGTAAGCTTAAATTTCACTTTTAATGCTTGAGAACAGGAGAGACAGTACCGTATGTTGAGAGTTTTCATTTTAATAGGCAAAACAATAAAGATGAATGAAATGGATATGCTCTGTAGTTTCCTTATTCAGTGTTTTAAACCGTGTTCCAATGCTTTGATTACAACACAAAGGGGTTCTTTGGGTTTTGAACCACCAGAGGTTCGTCATTTCTCAAATTCAAATTGCTCGTTTAATGGTTCAAATGAAAGATGAAATATTCGATAAGTAAATGTGTAATCTAATTTAGCTCTTGCTTGGCAGTATTATAGACGATATCAATTTCTAAAACCGGTTATTTTTGTAAGGGTTAGGATGATAAAGAGATTGAATGTTCCGGGGTGCCCACCATCTTGCCTCTTTTTCTGAAATGTGTTCAACAAAAATGATCATCTAGATCAGTCCTGTAATCTTGAGATACCTCATGAGGGATACAGACATCATACTCCCTGCTAAAACCTATGATGCTGACCAGAAAGCAGAAAATAATTATATTCATAAATAACACGGATTGTGAAAAATCACCTTGTATTCGCGCGAATAAGCGAACCAGGCTTGGCTTACAAAGCGGCATAAAGAAGTGTATCCTAAACAATGGAGAAATACAGAGACACATATTTCAACACGTTGAATTACCTACAATCAAAGTAAAGCAGTAAGATTCGTGATTTTCAAATTTTCAAACGCAAAAAACAACAGATAAGCCACCGTAATGGCACCAGGGTAATGTAGGCATACTTCAACGACATCTTAACTCGAGCGGACGATTCATAATGAATTATACAACTTTCCCAATTTAGAGCCTCAAAGCTCTAAAGAGATGTACAGTGATATTAGTCCATAAGCTCCCATCATCAGATGTTCCGTTCGTTTCACCCAATCACCTTCAAGGGGATGTCCCCCTGACTAGGATTAGGTATGTTTCCGCCCCGAAAAGCTGCACGTTAGCGTGTCCTGCACATTTTAAATTGGCCACCATTGCTTTATGTAAAACCGCCATTATAATTTCATTACAGATAGAAATGTTATCCACGATTACACGAAATCAAGTTTTTAACTGCCTGAAGGGGGCTTTAACATCTAGGCGTCCAAGATGGCCGCCGCAAGAAGGCATATTTTGCTAAATGAACTTAAAATGGCAAATTGTTGAAATGTATGACATTTATATTTCACGTACAGACTTGTTTTTAAAGAGGGCGGTGATTATATTCGCTCTAGGGTACGTAAATCAGGAGGAAAAGCAGCCCTACCATCTTTTGGACGTTAAAAGCAACACTTTCTAATAATGACCCTAAATCATTTCCAAGATGTACAAAATATGAAAGTGGGGTATTGACTTGTCCTAAAGGTTGCCATTACTATAGCTGGTTACTACTTGGGCCATATAACGTAGTTTAAACTGACTCTATAATAGTTCATAGGAAGACAACAGTTCATATAAACCTGATACAATAAAATCATAATTAATGGGTGTGGAGTGTATTTAAGGACTACACAGTGACGTCATAGGTGTTTCCCAGTAAAAATAAAAAATATGCTTATGAAGAAGTGAAAAAATTGTCTCTATGTAGAAGGAAAATTTAATATGGTGACCTAAGTTTCTTTCGAGCACATCAAGTGCTATCTTTGTTTCTGACTTGTACCACAGGCTCCTTCTCTCTCTCTACTGCCTAGATCAGCTTCCTTCCCAGCGTCAACTAGTGTTGAGTGGTCTGCAATTATCCAGAAGTACAAGAATTGCGGAAAAATGTTATCAATAGTTTTTTCGTTATGGTTCTTATTATGTCGAAAAAGATGTGCAGGGGTGTTTTTCTTCTTGATTTATGTCCCCGGAGCGGGTATAACCGCCGCCATCATGAGTTATGATCATGTCCGCAATACACAAATGTCATCTCTTTTTGGTGCTCTAAATATATTACTCGCATTCTTATCCCGCCTATTTGGCAATTTTAGTACATTTAACAAAACGTGCCTCCTACCGGCGGCCATCTTGGACACTTAAATGTTTAAGCCCACTTCAGGAAGGTAGAACTTTATTTCGTTTAGTCCTGCAGCCTGAATAAAATTCCTATCTATAATGAAAATACAATAGCAGTTTTTCATAAAACAATGGTGGCCATTTTGAAATAGGCATTACGGGCTAATGTGCAACTTTTTGGGGCGGAAACATACCTAATCCTAGTCAGGGGGACACCACCTTCAAGGTGATATATTGGAAAATTAATCACCACCCAGACAACATACATATATTGGCCAAATATTGGTTTCCCATTGGCAATATTGGCATTGGCATTAGCTTGTCGACCAATATCGAGCCAATATGGGTTCCCCATTGGCAATATTAGCATTGGCATTAGCTTGTCGACCAATATCGAGCCAATATGGGTTCCCCATTGTCAATATTAGCATTGGCATTAGCTTGTCGACCAATATCAAGCCAATATGGGTTTCCCATTGGCAATTAGCACTGGCATTAGCTTGTCGACCAATATCGAGCCAATATGGGTTTCCCATTGGCAAAATTAGCATTGGCATTAGCTTGTTTGACCAATATCGAGCCAATATTGGTTCCCCATTGGCAATATTAGCATTGGCATTATCTTGTTGACATATATTGGAGCATTATTGGCACTCAACATTGGTCGAATGTTGTGAAGTGTGGGCGTGGTCTCAAATAAGACCTCTCATTTTTTCCAGCAAAATGTTATGTTTTTGACGATTCTATTTTTCTGAAGTGACATATGCAACTTTTTTCATCACTAATATAATTAGTATGATGCGTTTGGTTGATCATTTTCAAGATAGTTTGATTAGGGAAGCAATGTAAACACAACCATATTTAACTCAAACATAGATATACTTGACACCATAGAATGTACATGTCAGGAAAAATGTAATTATCCAATGTTCACACATTTTTGCATAACTTCCCTTCACTACCTATTTGTAAATAGTAGTACTGCAAACACTTTCCCTGTATCAAGTGGGAGGGGTCAGTCCTATATATTGGTAGTGAATGCAATTTTTAATTAAGTGCTAATTAGTGCTCATAGTTTAATTGGATTAATGTATGCCAATTAATTTCCAGCAGAAAATAATATTGGGCAAAAATTGGTCCAATATTGATCAGAGTATTGAGCCAAGGTTGGCTCTTTTTTGGCCCTTTTATTGTATTGCCAATATTGGCCCATTCTAGGGCCAATGAGCAAATAATCTTGGTACAATATTGTAAGCCATTATTGGGCCAATAAAATTTCAATATTGGGCTTATCTTGGGCCAATATTGTAATGTTGTCTGGGCAGGTGGGTGCAACAAACTCGAATTTTAAGGCCCGGACAGAAACTGGCTCATGGACTATATTGTCCCATCAATACTGCCATACAACGAATTAGTAAGGGATGTAGTTTACATACAACTGAAGAAAAATGCATTTGTGAAGTGTATGTAACTCACAAAATACCGCCTATGCAATCACTTTACGAATGGAAACTAAGGTCTACTTTTCTCCATGAAACAGCCACCACGCGTTGGAGAAAAACCTCGATCCAGGAGCGATCCAGGATCGATGCAGGAGCGAGGCAGGATCGATGCAGAAGCGAGGCAGGAGCGATCCTGCCTCGCTCTAGGTATCGCACAAGGTATCGCCCATGCCTCGCTCCAGATATATGATATAATGGAATAAACCTCAATATCACATTGCGCTTTATTCCGTAATGAGTAAAAAAATGAGGCAGGAGCGATCTAGGATCGATCCTGCCTCGCTCCTAGATCGCTCCAGGATACCATTATACAAGATACCCTATAAAATAATTATTGACCACATATCGAGTGGTTTCATCGAAAAACGGAATTATAATAACAATGAACTAAAACCATCTAGAGTGACCATGCGCTATTTAAAATTCGCGCTAGTGTGTAACGTGATATGCGATACGGTCGGCACGTTTGCGTTATAAATGCCATAGGAGATACACATCGGGAAAACGTCACGTGTGAAGGTTTATGGCGCTACTGTGCCATCCGTATCACATAACACATGTACATATCCCATATACACTAGCACGAACTTCAAATACCGCATGGTCAGACAAAAAGTTTTAATCCATTTTAATGGTTAGTATCATTCCGTTTTTCCATGAAACCACTGGATTGTGTTTAATAATTATTTTTATAGCGTATATTGTATAAGCTATCCTTTGTACGGGTTTTCCTTTAACGCCGTTCATTCTAATGGGAATCCGTGAACAGAGCGCAAAACTACTGGATTCAAAACACTTTAGCTCGGTCCATACCAACCGATGTGAATGATCTTTGCAGCAAATTCAAGCTAATAAAATACGCTTCCTTTCATATTACAAAAGATGCAAAATGGCGGAAACATCCAGGGTTCAGGTCTTCTACTCATCCTGTACCATGTCCATCGTCATCGTCATCCATCCGTAATAGCGATTTTACTCAGTATCAGAAAAGAATGTAACAAACATATTCCAGCTATTCAGCATACTCGTTTTCATTATCGACCTGATCTCTGACCTAACAATTAGTCCAAAAATGGACGTTTAAAGCGCCATCGTTTTATTTTATGGCCGACTTTGGCAGTCTATAAAATGGACTTGAAGGTAGATATAACAACAGTAGTATTATATACTGACCAATAGCAACAACAAATCAAGTGATAAACTTACGTCCAACTCTTCGTCCTCTCTTTTCAAATTCAAATATTTGCTGTCCTCTTTTTTCTCTATTCTCCATTTCAAAATACTCTAGGAAGTCATGTACAGTCAACTGCTCTTCTTGGGATAAGTCATCTTGGTATCCAGCGTACACAATCGCAATTGCCAGAGAGAAAATTAGAGCACACACTATGAATTTCATTATAAAATCTGTCGAAATCAAGATAACACCAGTACAAAATTAAAGATACCTTAGAAATCAAGGGACTAAACATTATTCAAACACAAACAGTCTTCTTACCTTGAAGACCATGTTTTAATGAGAAATATAATGTTTGCAAATGCATATTAAATTCAACGTATGCTTATTGGGGGTTTCAGTGATTATTTTTAAACCTATTTTGAAAGCTACACTGTTAAAAATGTTCCTAATTTTACCAGACTTTACCTTTTAAATTACGGTAAGCCCCAATTATTCACGCTTTATTACCTATACCTAACATAAAATTATATTTGGAAGCAGAAAGATTGTAAATAAACAGTGGCGAGAAAATAATACTACACATTTTGAAAAAGGTAGTATTTATACGCTGATCGTTATTATACTTTCCGTAATATTACGTTCTTTTGTAACTTACTTGTTTTAATGTAAGAATATGAACTATGACAATCATTTTACCTATAAAATGTGTTAAATAACGTCGTAAGTAACGTTATTAAAAATGCAAAATCTTATTTTCCTTCGCTCCCTGTTCCTTTTTAAAAAATAGTTTACAAAACTTGTAGAACTCAACTCCTCCTTTTTTATTATATTTAGTTTAATTTGAAAAAAAATAAGATAATCACATTATATATTTAATCTGATATATGTAAAGTCATGTAGTGTAGTGGGATAATGGTTTAGGACTTGTAATCTTAAGGCCCTGGTTCGAATCTATGTAAGGTACTTGTATGTATTGAGTTTACTCATATGATGCAGTAATTGCGATTTAAATGTGTACATTACCATATAAAACAAAGTTATAAACGTGGTTTCAATATTTCTTCATGTTTTCCTCTTTGTTTATTGCTGTTTTTCTCAAAATGTTCTCCTGAAATAGAACTTTTTACAACCACGTGTAACGTAAATACAACGATTTGTTATGGTGCCATATTAGCAAGTAAATTTGGTCAGAGATTGTAGTAACGTTTTTAATTCTTAATAATTATTGTTTAAAATTTCTTTGAATTAAAACCAACAATAACGTTGAATCTGAAGATTTTACGGGCCGTTCTTTTACGTTCCCTGCAATGGTTTCGTATTTTAACGCTCCGGTTATTTTACGCTCTGCACGTTGTGAGTCCCAACTGCCATCAAATGTCTGTTTTTACAGGTTTATTTTTTTTTTTTTTTTTTTTTTTTTAATATTGTTAAAATAGAAATAAATACCACAATGCCTAGTTTTACGTCAGAATGATTTCTTAAGTTTACATGTTTAGCAAAAAGCAATTCCCATAGATAACACAGTCCAGCAACGGAAGTCATCTGATTTTTAATGCAGAATTTTGTCAAATGACTAGTGTTTGGCCAGTTTTTTCGACCCCGTAAAATAACAAAATATTCAGTTTCCTCCCAATATCTGTATTTTCATATTACCTTGATTTATAATAACGTAGCGTGAAAGCATATTGGGAATGTTTTGTACTTGTTTTATTACCAATAGAAAAAAAAACACTAACTATCCTGGTACCTAGATTTATAGGTCGAGGAGTAATAAGAAATACGTTTCTGGTGTGTTATACAAAATTGGCTCAGGTAGACGAGAGGTAACCTATACGAATTAATTGGTTGGTTTAAAAGTTACCCATTCAACTTGATTGCCAATACAGGTGTGTTGTGGGAATTCATGAACAGACCAGGTAGCTATCAGATTCGAAATTGTGTCATTTCGAATGTTGCCCAAGAAAGAACATAGGCTAGCTCATCCCAGGAGTTATATCCCGAAGGACAACTTCGAGACAATTAAAATGAAGTCCTGCCTTGTTAAGGCAGTTGTAATTCTTACTCTCCAAGGAAACGTTGTAATGGGCGCTGTAACTATAAGTTAAAATTTTAAGGTGACTTATAGTATTATTCATTTATTTGACCTATCGACAATATGCCAGACAGTGCCATCGGGAAACCACCGTGACTCCGTGGGTAACACTCAGTATGCCTTGATCGCTACAGCAATTTTGTAATACGTAACGCAGTCTACTGCTCTTTATGGGGTCGTACAATTTGAAATTGTTGTATTTGCTACCCAAATTAATATAGTAGTGGATTTCCTACTAGTTTGAGGTTGAACAAACTCAAAAATTTATTTTAATAAAATTACACTATAATAACTACGAGCAATTTTTATAGACTTACCGTTAGCCTATTGAAGTATATTTAAAATTCGCTAATTGAAGGAATGACAACACCCCGAAGAAGGAATTATATAGTTATCAAAATATGTCACGATATTTATATGAAACCGGAGATTCACTAGCGCTCATTAAAAGGCATCCAATTGAAACGAATGACGGTAACTGATGATATCAATTGATAGGTCATCTCCATGTGTTTGGCCCTATTAACTTTACTGACAATTTATATTTCAATTTCTGATATCAGTCGATTGAAGATTGAAGGTAATTTGCAGTGAGATTGTACCCCTTGAGGGACCTGTCCTCAATACATGAAAAAAGATACACATTTAAAATAGCCAATATACAAGAAAAATGACACTTGTGCTACTGCAAGAAAAAATACTCAATTAAGGTTTATTTGTGTATGTTTGAGTGGCATTTTTCCATGTGTATCATTGAACCAGTCATAATCAACAACTGTTCCCTCCATCTGGGAACGAACTTGATTAAGTTGAATTTAATACCCCTAGCGGTAGTCAGCATTTGCAAGATAGTCCCATCTTTTTGTCGGACAACGAGCATTGGTGTTCCCGACCAAAAGCAAGAGCCCCCCCCCCCCCCCGGGCCCAGGTGATCGGTTTCCATGGAAGCCGCCATCATGTTTGAGTATTACTGGCGCAGCATTCATTCGCGTGCTGATTCGCTGATTCCCGATGACCCGGAATCTTTACGCAATGAAGAAACAACCACGAACTGAGAATTTTCTCAAGCGAGAAAATCTGATTAGGATTATCCTCGGAAGGGCCACTTGAGAGAATATGAATAATAATTGCAATTATGGGGCGGCAGATAGATCGTTCAAAAGTCAAGTGGGTCGATGTGCTTCCTTCTATATCTCTTTCTTCCATGGTTATAGTAATTGTCCCATGTGGACATATAGACAATCTTTCCACCATGGGTCAGTGAGTAAGTAACTATGGATGGGAATATTTGTATTGTTCAGTCTGCTGGGGCAGCTGTTTTTTATACCATGAAGGATACCAGCTTTTGAAATCTTATGTTATAGTAACTATCGATATCAATCAAGACATTTGTATCAGGGGTGATCAATGAGCACCGTAATATTTTCGCAGTTCCAGCAATTGTCATGCCCCAAATGTAACGATTTTCACAAAAAATGCAATTTTCTGGAAGACCCATTCATATTTTCACAATTTTCTTAACGGGACTAATGCCTGCATAGTGTGAAATAACTCTCAAGCTACCAGACCTTGAAGGACTTACACATTTGTGGAGTTCAACCTACAAAGAGGGGGGTTTTAGTGGCGAAATAACACAACCTTCAGGAAGAACACTGAGCCTGGTATCTGTCATTCTGCCATAAGCCCACCTGTAATAGTCCTACATCTACTGCAAATAAATGTTTTGTGATAGATGTTCATCTTCACTTAACCATGTTAATTTAAGTTTTTGGAATGCCCAGTCAGTTTGTAACAAGACTGCTCAAACATGTGAGTATATTATCATGACATAGACCTGGATGCACCACGATGAGTACAGATTATGATAATGTTGATACTATTGACCTTTGACCACACCTATTGAACCTGTTAATGTGAGCGGAGGGTTATTTTGAGAAAGTAAGGCAGAAGATGTAATTTATAGATTTTTAAAGAATGCCCCTTTAATCAGCCTATGTTGCTTTTGATAATCTGTGTACACCCATAGAGGACCTGTGTCAGTGGTTTTTCTGACCAACTTTGATGATCATAGCACTTGATTTGAGATTGAAGGAATTCCTGAATTTTCAAAGAATACCCCTTTAATCATCCAACATTGTCTTACACCCCAATCGTGTACACATTATGGTCCTTGGGCCAGAGGTTCTTCTAACTTAAGTGATCATAGCATTTAAATTGAGACCAAAGCAGCAATTTTATTAGCAACCTTTGACCCCAATGTGTTTACAACCTTAAGAACCTCGAGAACTTCTTCTGTCTCAAATTACTTGCTATGGTCACCAAAGTTGGTGAGAGGAATCACTGACCCAAAATTCATATGCCGGTCTACACAGAATTTATTCAAATGCAAAACAGGCCAATTAAAGTGGCATTCTTTGAAAATCTCTAAATTCCTTCTTTTGCCTCAAATCAATAGCTATGATCACCAAAGTTGGTCTGAAGAACCATTGACCCGAGGTCCATAAGGGTGTAAACACATTGGGGTCAAAGGTCATGTTGACCGATTAAAGAGCATAGTAAAGGAAATAGCCTGTTGTGATTATTGACAATAACTCATAAATGGTACGTAGCATAATAGCAAGGCTCTGGGAAAGAGTTCCATATGGCCCCTCCCCTACGAATTTTGCAGCCATGACGGACTAAACCACAAGGTAATGTTGTCGAATTTGCAGGGAGGGGGACTCTTGCCGGGCTGTGACAGTACCGTTTTGCTAGTTCCGAGCATCGTATTTTTCCATTCATTAGACACGGAATATCGGAGCCTCATGTTACAATTCATCAATCGGCAAATACGGTTCACTCTGTAGCAAGACAAATTTCCAGCACCGTCTAAAGGTATAGTCACACAGAAGACCCAACAACACAAAACCACATTTCTTTCAAAAACGGCTATAGACTTGTTCAAACTTGCAAATTTTACATTTTTATCATTCTGCGATTTTCCCGCCAGTAAGCAACCGTAGCATAAAATAAAAAAGATCAAGCAGTTTTAATAGGCGATGCCACTTGTACAGTCTGCAATCAGTCGCAGACCTTAACACGGAAGCAAAAGTTGTGACATGTTGCTGTCAAGATTGCAAGTCAGCGACTTAGTTTCTGTGGTCGTCGAGTGCAATCGCGGATTTAACATGTCTAGTTGGCTTGCATCTTATCTCCCGCTGGAGCAGTGTCATTGCCGACCACTTTCATGCTGACCTTCCCGATTCAAAAACCCGTCACGATTTTTTTAAGCTGCAAGAAAAATCGTGGCGGGGTTTTCAAATTCGCTATGTGCGCCCGGCCACGTAAGACTGCAGAAGATTGCAAAAAACTACACAGGAAAAAAAAACATTACTCACGATTTTCGAAAAATGGCCAATCGGCAGGCACCAGTCTCAGCAGTCGGAAGGAGTTTTTTCTCGCAAAAAAATCGGTTGTGTGACTGAACCTTAAGTTGTCGCCAGCACCGTCTTCTCAGAGAATGTGATTCACTCATAATCAAATGATATCAAAGCTTGGAATAACAAAATAAGCTACTACTACTACTACTACTAATTATAATAATAATACAACCATTCTTATATAGCGCATTACACACGAAGTCTCAATGCGCTGATTGCCAATTATTATTACGCTGCCGTCAGGAATCGTCACAATCATTTGGTGGCAGCTGTCTAAGCGCACAACCCTATCGGCACTTAGATTGTAATATCACCCATAACAGCTCCCCAATTGTCGCTTGGGTCGACGAGGCAATTGAGACTAAGTATCTTGCCCAATGACACAAACACGTTATCCACGGCGGGGCTCGAACTCACGGCCTACTGGTCCTGTGCTTTTCCACTGGACCATACGTGCTCTCTAGTACAAGAAATGTTGTTTTTTGGCTAACAAATTGAAACAGAAACAATTTTTGTGCTATCATACTTCTAAATTGTCACAGAATAATGTGTCGAAAGTCTATTTTATTCCTTGGTCCTTTGGGACTATATGAAGAATTTGGGCGCCATTTTGAAAAGAATCGGAGCATTCTGAAAATTTTACCCCAGGATGACCTTGAAATTTTATAATTATTGCCATATCACTATTAAACTATATAACCCACAGATAGGGCAAACTATACCTTTTTAATCCTTAGGACATGGCCAAAATGTTGATTTCAGTAGAATTATATCTGCTTTATTTCCCCCTTGTACAAACCTTGCCCCTGCAAATACAGGTTCTCCGCTACTTATACTTCTACACTTTTGATATGTTATTCTATCATCATTTGTAAGTATAACAACACCAAAATCGTTTGCTTTTTCAATCATTTTGAGGTCACGCCGTTATAATTTTCTTGTACTATACGCCTATAACAGACGCCCTATTCTAAAATGGTTGCGCCCATGATGCAAACACTCTCTGGAAAAGGTGCCCTTTCAAATAAATAAATTTATTGCTTATTTCCTGGTAATAGTGTTACAACAAAATACTACTGAACGATACACCATACCATGGCAAAGTTTACCCGTTTACAATCCTGTAACAACGATTCAACCTGGCAACATGGTTGCTTGAAATCGGCAGCGACAGTTCCGCTTACACATTGAAAGAGTGACTGAAATGATGCAAGCAAAATCTAAATGTCATTAAAACCTAGGGGGTGTCCACCACAAAACAAAACTGTCATCTCTATAAAATCAAATGGTGAAATATTATTGCGAGGACACCCTCTACAATTTTTGTAAAATATGGTTAAATTTCGTATTTTTGCATTGCGATGATCAAACCCGTGAAGGATTATGGGTATTGTGTGGCAAGTGGAAATTCATAAACGAAAGCATTTTTCAGAAATAAGACTAGAAGTCACGCAGCCGCCGCTACCATTCGCTCTGGTCATGGATTGAACCTCAAAGTTCCTAGGACGCGCTCAAACTATGGAATAATCTCCCCATTCACAACCGTAATGCATCAACAGTTTGACAATTCAAATCTCTGCTCAAAACTTATTTTTGTTTCATATGTTATTCCTTCTGTTTGTTTTCTCTTGTCTTGCATCTTCTCTCGTTTTGTTTTCGCTTTTTTATGATTGTAAAGTGATCAATTCTACAGATAAAGGAATTCCCCACATCAGATACACTCAATTCTACCACAGAAGTAATTTCAAACTGTTAACCCCTCTCCGTCAAGATATTAACTTCAATGGTGGGAGAACGAGTCTCTGGTTGAAAAGCCTTGGATTTAAAATTTCAACCCCATAATGGCAACATTCCATATTGATTGACGTCATGTTACATTTTTAAAAGTATCAAAATACATTTATTATGTCTAACAACATAACCTAAGTACTTCATGTCTATTTTTACGCAGTAGTTGCTGTATAAGGCATATTTTAAAATGTTGGATTTGGCTTCCATTTTGAATTAGGAGTATGACTTAAAGTTAATTTGATAATTATAGGGTTGAATAGATCATTATCAGTTATGGTGACGCCATCTTGGATTCTAAAAACGCACAAGGATGCCCAGGTGGTAACCCGTCATAAAAAAAAGAATAGCCAAGGAGAGGGTGAAATGGGTGAGTGAGGGGGGTTTCGTTCTTCTCCCTCTTCCCTATCTTATCATTTTTCACAAAAAATTGTGTATAGACCGTATTCAATAGCCAGCATGTTGGTGGACAAATAGACGCAATTCCATTACTACAATACGTTCACCTGTCCAATGAATCCCTGTGCCATTGTCTAAACATGGTGATCGATTAACAGCTTAATGTATGGTAGTCCTGGAATGTAAATGCTCTTGTCCACCAACATATCTGGTGGCTGACGTCATATTTGATACGGTCTATATCAATTGTACGGTCCAATTAAGGTTCTCTCGCTAAATGGTTCCAACATTAACTTGAATGGCCGGTGTCATATACCACATGTCCGTGTGGACTGATGGTCTACCACCCATCTATCTATATGTGTCCTCCCTTGAAGTGTCTGTATGCATCATTTGTTTCAGCACTGTACCCAAATGGCAGATCGTCCTGAAGGTCACGGTTTATTCCGTCACATGTTGCTATGTAGCTATGGCACTCTCTCATGGGGACACTCTTTTTTTACACCGTTGGTGGAAAGGAGATTTATATTCCTGTGGGAGCCATAGTCCGGGCTCATAACGATAACCGAATAAAGCGTGAAACTAATGTGTCTCAAAGAGTCAACTGAATCGATGCCTATGCACCATTGTCCCGGACTATGAGTACGCCGTACAATGTTTACTTCTACACTCGGCATAAGGGAGCTCTTATTTGATTCCCTTCTGTTTCATACCAATTGATTAATAAGGCAGATCTCCATTAAATTATCAGTATTACAACGATGTATTTGTATGCCCGTGCATTAATTCACGCACAAACCCCTGAAAATCAGAGCAAGTCCACAATACTATATTGTTCGTATGAACAGGCTTTTGAAGCGCCCCTAAGTCGTAAATGGGTTTTCCATCAAAGTTTCAGAGTCCGGTATTCACCTGTTGTCTTTCGCCAATAAATATCGGTGGTAAATGAATTAAAAATCCAAATAGGTTTTCAAGTTGAAACTATATATAGGGACTGTTCGAAAAACTAATATAAAAATATTTTTGGAAATAATTAATAAAACCGGATCTAAGTTAATTGAGTTAATTGGACCAGACACGTGTCTACAATTGCTCGTTGACCCAAGCGACCATGATTTCTTGCTGTTATGGGTGATATGACAATCTAAATGCTGACAGAATTGTCGCCAAGGCCATCTGCCACATAGATGAAGCGATATTTACGGGGCGGTTCAGGGAAAGTATTTCCCCGGTGTAGTCTGTGTCACACAGACTGCGAAAGATATTATCAAAATTGGTACTGCGCGAGCGATCAACGTTATCAGTCCGTCATAGAGATGTGTGTAAATGTAATAAATCTCAAATTATCTCCGGAAAATGAAGAGGTTCTTGGTTGTTTTGGCATTAGTAACGGTCATCTGTTTTGCTTTGATATGATCGTAATTGGGTCTGAACCTATAGAAACCTAGCGAGGAAAGTGGAACGTTTTTGTCGGGTACTTTGGATGTGCTCGCAGATATGGAAAAGTTAACGCGCAATCTATACGGCGCTCCATTTTCCCACAATGCTGTCGATATTTTTCAAGTCTTGAGGAATTTTCAAACACTGGTTTTCAATTACGCCACTTTTTTCAATTTAGAAACAGGGTTACGTATCCGAACGAACGCGATCTGATTCCTCGATAGTAGGTAATAATAATGGTCAATCGCGTCTTCACACTCGCAGGGTGGAAAAGTGCTCGTTATAAATCGAACATTATTATTATGAGTTTATATATTGCACTAAATAGAACATTAACGCCCAGTCTTCGACTTAATAAGGAATCTTGTTCTAGCTCTTGTAATATTTGTATCACCCTTCAGTACTCAAATTTGTGCGCAAGTGTGCGCTAAATGCTTTTGAGAAAAAGCGTTAGATTATGTATGGGACTTAAAATATTTCAAAACATATTGTTAAATCCTTAAAATATTCCAATTATAAGCTTAAATTGATTGTTATGTATTGCCTAACACAAATATCTTTAAAACTGAAAGGACATCGCCGGATAAGAAATGAGGGGGACCCCTCGAATGAATTTTAAAGTACCGCATTATAAAGCGACCTGCTAAAGTTGACCTTTGCTGGTTTAACAAAATACATTTTACAATAATTCCCCTCGCTTTATGGAAAATTATAATACAGGCTTCAATGGGAATTGGAACTTTCCAAAATATGGCACCTTTCAACCTCAAGAACCACAATGCCGCGTTGCAAGGATGTGTGAGTGCTATCTTATTTGGCAACATATATGAGTGGCACATTCTGGTTCTTGGGGTGGAGGAAAGACCTCATATTTGCATTTTTGTTGGGGGAGAACATAAAATGGAAATTGCCCAAAAACAAACAAACAGCTTTTTACAAACATACCATATCCACATCACTATGAGGTAAAAAAGGAATGCTAATCTACCCAGGGCTCAGTTCAGTAGCCCTTGGAATGCACGGCACTGTTAACAACAGCTGACAAGCATGTCCTGGGTTGTCATAGCTCATACTAAAATACAGCGGTGTATTCGCTCAATATTGGTGAATGAAAGCCATTGACATGTATGCCATTGGATTATCTCATACGTGAGTTAACTTGCTCATAGCGCGGTCACGGGAGTTTGCTTTATGCAGGGGGTCACTTGTTGTATTCGAAAGTCTGCTTGGTGGAAGACGGTTCTTAATCCACAAATGCTTAAGCAGCATACGCTAATAGGTCTTTGGATATTGTTATAAAAGGCTGCCTAATGTAGCCTCTTTGTGGCTATATCGGCGTCGCCTTACAAGCTCTATAACAAAGGGCAGCTACAAACATTTTCCTGTTTTCTTCATTTAGTAAGAAAAAGGTCATTGAAATGAAGGCATGCTCTAGAGTTATTGTTTTCCAGAAGAGCATGCCCCTAAAGTTTTTCAGGACTTTTCTGGTATTTCTGTAGGTTGTATTTTAGGGCTAAAAACACCTTGCGTACATATTAAGTAGTTGTAAAACAACAACTCAAATGCTGGTGAAATATATTTTGAGGATTACAGAGGGGCATCTTCTCTCCTTATACCGGCGATTGCCTTTGTAATTTGACTTGCTTAAAAACTGTGGTTAATATCACCAAATTGATGCCCGTCGCAATTTGGAACTTTAATTTTCCAGTCAAAAACATGGAACTGGCAGATCAATCCAGCGGAGAAATTTTGTGGCAAGATATTAAGTCATTCCGACTATTTTCATTAGAAGACACTTCAGGGATTTAATCTATTTTTAAGTTCAAGATAAATTACCTCAATAGCCTTATGTTTTTGACCTTTGGTTTTCCAGGCCCTCCTAAGTAAAACTTATCTCAAATGCCAAAATAATCGGACTCAAGGGAGGACATCTGTTTCTTAAATATTTTAAATCAACCGTGAAAGTTTAATTTAAAGGCATTAAATAAGATGTGTTCAAGTGATAAAAACGGCAGATCAAAAATCAACCAAGCAGCTTAGCTGTCTGCGTGTTGTTGAAAGAGATGAAAGCGGTTGAGAGAAAGAGAGGAAGCGAGAGGGGGGAGGAGAGAGAGCAGGAGGGGGAGTTTGTTCGCGCGCGCGTATGGTTGCGACGGTTGTAGAAGTTATCATGAACAAATTACCGGTGCAGTGGCAAGCTTATGGTAAAGATATTTTGAGGAAAAAGTTACAACATTGAGTTGAACTGCACTTTCACAAATAGGTTTGTTATTTTAAGATACATAAATGGTACTAAAAATACATTGAAGAATGGCACACAAACATTATACGACACGCACGCACACATAAGCACACACATACGCACACACACACGCACAACACACACCACACCACACTTCACACACACACACACACCACGTAAATATTGTAATTCATTGGGTGTACTTGTACGTATGATTTGAATGCATATTGAAAACTTGTGGGGAATTTTTTCTTCTGCCAAGAAAAATAATCCTGAATTGGCCCAACTATTACATGTGAAATGTCGTTGATGTTTTGGTTTTGTTTTTCCTATTACAATTGGCACCAATGTTTTCCCATACAGAACTTTATGGAGAATCTGAAAATTTAATGTTGTACTTTTTAAAAAATGTGTTCTTGTGTTTTATAAGGAGGAAAATTTGTACAGGGGTTGGTAAATAATTAAAGTGTTTTAAATTGTTTTTAAATATATACCCCAATCCGTTCGGTGCTCATTAGGTTTCTACAAAGGTTAGTTTGGCCTATTTAAGACATATTGCTTTGTACAAGAGACTCATGACAGTTCTTTTTTAAGGTCCATTGTTATAGAATGGTCCGATTTTATGAAATGTTTTAAAATCGTTCATTGGGTCCTATAAATAAGAAAATGTATATAGATTAGTGTTTCACCTTCCAAAGTGAGACGTTTACAGATATGCTATAATGATCTCCCATAGAACCATGTGGACACGGCCATAGATAGTTGCCCTCTTAATTATCATCAAAACGTCATTGGCAATGCGACCTGCATATTTTCGGTTTATGTACAGTAAAAAGAACAATTTGACACCATTTTTAAAACAAACTGATGAATCTGAAGTTTTATCCCCAGTGTGACCTTGAACCTATTTTGGCTTGTAACTCTGGTACTATAACCCTCAGATAATACCTTTCTGCAATCCATGAAAGGCATTGAACATATACTTTAGAACACATTTTGCCCCTTTTTATATTTTGACCCCTGTATAAACTTTGCCCCTAGAATACATCATATATGCTTGTTTTCAGTGGTAAGGAATCTAAATATGACGCTACTTTTTAAAGGTATCATAATCATTTTGTTTTCCAACATGGCGCCAATGTACACTAAAACTAGTACTTTTTTGTTATAGCTTTGCATAAAATAATGATATCAATTTGATTTTTGTGTATAATCTTATGTTTTCAGGGTTAAAGAATCCAAATATAATATTGTTCTTTAATAATATCTTTTGCAATTTACAAACAAATATCTTTGTTAAATTAGTCATATTGATACTTGTATTTATACCTATGTTGCCAAGGCCAACTACACCAATTATGGCAATAATATTGAAAGGAAATATCGTGATCCACAGCATCGTCCCCCAGAGTTGAAATTTTTATATCATCTGAAATAATAATAATAATTTATATGGCGCTCTACAGAGAACACATCGCCTTACAACTACTTAAAATACGAAATAATATACAACATGACATACAGCATAATAAGGAAAACTAACAAATCCAAAGTTAACAAAATGTTAAACATCATCAGGAAATAAGTATGTTTTCAGGGGCCGTTTAAAGACATTGGTGGCCCGGACTGGTGGAAGGTGCCTCTGGAAGTTTGTTCCACAGCCTAGGACCAATTACGTTGAATGATCTGTCGCTAAATCTACGTTTGGTACGAGGAATAACACGCCGTGTAACATCAGAAGAAGACCGTAGTCTTCGTCTTGTACCATCAAAGTCACTATCCAACACATAAATTTTAGACCATCAGATGGAGCCTGTCCGTGAAGAGACTTATACACATAAAGGATTTTATATCCGATACGTTCTTTAACAGGCAACCAATGAAGAGTGATCAAAAGTTATGACGAACTCTGGTCACGACCGCATGCGAACATCAAACGTTTTGAGATGAGATCTATATCATTGGCGCCATATAGTAGTGAGTTTGACCGTTTGCCTAAGTATAGTATTTTGCCCTAATCTCAATATTAAATTTTAATAAAGCGCTACATATCCACCGTGTGGTGGTCCCTAAAGCATTTAAATACAATTAATTCAAGAGCGTGGTAATAAATCCGATCTTTAGATGTAAAGGAAACCGAAGTTCTCGGAAAAATCTGCGAGGACAGGTACACTGTATAGATCGGCACCAATTTCACGTACAACGTGACACTACCTCTACAAGAAATCGAACTGTTTACAAAACCCTAGCCGTCCACAATACACAGCATTGGTAAAGTAAAAGTGTATAGGGTTTATTAACACAGACTCTATGGTCAAAAGACCAAACAGAAATTGTATATCAAACAGACTTTAAAAATTACAATGCAAAATTGCACTGAGACCACAGGAAAAAATGATTCAAATGCCACACTCCGTTTCCTTGTCCATCTCAACAATCCAGTCAGCCCTAACCGATCGAGGGACTGCTGGGAAGCCAGTCGTCCACTGTTAGTCTTTAAATTGTAATTAATGCAGCAGACCCAAATTACATTGTAAATAATTCCTAATAAAAACATTTAAAATAAGAAAAAATAGTAGATATCATGATTTTAGACAATTAGATCTAAGATCGAAAGTATGGTGGGCAAGTATTCGATTTTCAGTCTTTCACAGACACCTTTTCAGTTGCTGTAGTTCATATTAAAACCCGTTAATGTAGGCATCAATAGTAAAAAGGCAGAATGTTTTCACTCAAAAGGCATTATAATTGCAAACATTCCACTAATAGTAGGGTTGTGAACGATAATCCCATTCTAGAAAGTTTTGGGAATAAGTTTCAGATTTTTTTTATATAGTTTTGAATGGTGCTGAATCAGAATTATTTGGTCCAACCTCGCGGAAATGTGGGGACTTTGTAAAATAATCGGGTAAAATTAGTACAGGGTAACTAAGAAGCTTGTTCCAAAGTGCTATACTTCTATCACAAAGGCACGATTTTGCTCCAGAGCTGGTTGCTTGTCCCACTGTATTATGGGGGCCGTTTGTTATGTCCTTTAATCTGTCGAAGCTCTGGTAATATTCCAACCGCGGAACTTCAACTGCGTGTGATGAAGGAACGTGAAAATTGATTACGGGAATCGGTAGACAGCCACAGATCAAGGCCTGGCTAGATCGTGGCAAAACTGGTAAAAGTGCAGGAAACCACCGTGACGGATCATCGCAAAATCGTGTTGCCAAACTCTGTCTAAAAAGTTCTCATTGTGGACTGGAGCTAATTGGGTGGGTGATGTTGTCATTCTCCTCTCGTCAACAGTGCGTCAATTGTTTTTTAAAACCAACTGCAAATTTAACCAAATGCCATTTAAATGAATCACCACAAATTGATACTAAATATATGCCCCTTTTTGACTTCCTGTAGCCACATCGTATCTACTTCCCTAGGTAGACGATACCTACGATTGAGAACGATAGATAAATCGTCGCCCACATCACAATACTCTGTCTTAATCTACATTTGTTTTTACTTTTTTACTTATAATGTTCTGGTCTATACATGCACAAATTACAATCTTGAAATGACCTAATTAGTGCGATTTCATTAAATTTGTGATCAATAAGCTCAAAACTTTGCAGATATTCCCGAAATTTTACAGTATGTCTTATGGTTCATTTACACGTAATTCAAATAGCCTAGAATTACCTTTGTTCTTAAACACGCTGTTTACCCCACCGGCGTTTCACATACAGCTCTATGTGCGTCGTATCTTCCTCGTGCATGAACATGACGTGTTTTCACATACAGGGTGTCTCAGAAAGAATTACACCCTAACTATAAGCGAAAGACCATAACTTCAAAAGTATGTATCACATTTGAGAAATTTAAAAAAGAATCCTTAAAACCACAATTAATTGTTAACATTTTAATGTAATCATCTCGTTTCGGTTCAGTAGTTTTAAGAAATAAGCGATGAATGTAACATTGCAATGGAACATGTCGTCCTTCCATGTTTGCTCACAATAATGCAGATTGATGTTAACTACCGCTGATTACTCGTGTTATCTGTTCAAGCTTTCTTCTTTTGCATTTGGCCCTCAGAAGAACCCGGGCCTTGTTTATATTTTGTGAGTTCATGCCATTTTTTCGTTTAGTTATGTAACAAACATGTCCCGTGACCATTATATCACAAAAATCCAACAAGAGACAGAAATCCATGGTAAATACAGAGGAATGATCATCTTAATTAGAAAACAACACAATAAAATCTGTAGAAAATGTAATTGTTAGTTAACTATGTGATGGTACACTGCATAGATTGAATTGAGAAGTTTTTAACAGGTAGATAAACTAAACAATAAGGTTATTCACAATACTTTTTATATTCATAGCCTTTTCAATAAGATAGTTGATTCTTACCTTTAAATAATATGGTATGATTTGAGTGTCCAATTCAAATTCCGGCGTTTTTAATCTATACTCGTGCTATATGAAGTACTGGCACGAGACGGGATGTTTTTTGGTCAACATTTGTCGCTCATACAAAGTGCATTTGTGTTTTCAGAAGGGCCGGAAACATTAGTTGGTATCTGGATAATACAAATCTTGAAAACTTTAATCAAACGGAAATCTACACATCTGAAACAATTTTATCAAACAGGAAAAAGGTGAACAATTTGGTGATTGAAATCCGTTCTTTTTAGATTTTTAATAATGCACAAGCTAGTTGAAATATCAAACTTTACCTGTTTCAAATATTAATTTTAAAGCATATTTTCGAACGCTGCTTGATGATATGCAATTTTAAATTAAATGAAAAAGGCATTGCCTGGATTGGCGACAGCGATGGTATAACATTAATTTGTCAAAAACTGAATTGTCATTGGACATTTCTTAATTTTCTTAAATTTTTAAGTGAAAAAGAAAAGATGTAAATTTCTTTGCAGCCCCTAATGTACCTGTGCCAACATTATGTAAACATGGTGCAAATATCAGGTATAATTGTATTGTTGTTTTAAAGAAATAAATGAAAACGAAAGGAAAGAAGTATTGATTATTTCCTCGCCTGTTCTGTCTGGATCCACTTTATTACAAAACTTGGAAGGAAGTGTACCATTGAACATGTGTACACAATCCGCTTATTTCTTAAAACCTACTGAACCGAATCGAGTGATGTTTTTTACATTAAATATTGAAAACTAATTGTGGATTAAGATTCTTTTTAAATTATCCAAATTTGATACTCAATTTGAAGTTATGCCGTCACCAATAGTAGGGTGTAATTCTTTCTAAGACACCCTGAGAGGCTCCTATCTGAACCGCATTGAAATACAACGGTGACATTTAGCGTCGTTATGTGAAAATACGACTTTTTTGCGTTGAAATACAGACTTATGACTTTGTAGTTTATATCAGGATTACATTGCACTTTCAAAACTCAGCAAGGTTAACTTAAACTTCAGAAGTTTGTCATAATGTAAAATTAAAAAAGTAAAATGTAATTTTAATTCCATAGTACAAACATAAAATATCCCAGTAGAATTTCACTGGCGATTTTTTTTTTTCTTTTTCTCGAAAAACGGGCATTCGTCAGATAAGACAGTATGTGCTGTGGGCGACGAAATATTTGTGTTCTTGGTATCTAGGGAAAAAGGCAGATGGCTGAGAATTGAGGCCTCTGATTTTAAAAAAAATATATAAACACGACAGGACGACCCGTGAAGTAACTTCTAGTTTGAGGGCGCTAAGGTCGTGCTTTTAGCAATGCAACAGACGAGACGATGGCGGCCAAGACTTATTCCAAATGGCAAAATCCCTTGAAATACTCGACAGCAATACAAACTACAAATCGCAAGCTGAGTTTGATGATTTGATTTATGTTGGACATGGTTGAATCCGTGAATTCGTTCGGTGCATATTATATACCATTTATTCATACAACACATTTTATTACGTGTAAGTGGCATTTACGCAAAAGACTAACAGTTGATTATCAGATAACTTTGTATGTTTGAAAATCATGTAGCTTAACTTTTTTAGGATGCTTCAAAAAGTATCTAGCAACACTCTTTCACCGCCTAAGTCATATGGGCATTTTTAAATGCCAGGACTTGGCACTTGAAGTTGGACTACAAGGGTCTACCCCTCGGTCATTCATTATTTTTTATGCTATCAACAAACACAAAAATGAGCACATTACTTAATTGCATCTGGCTTTCAAAGGGAGCATGGCCTAAAGGTTTCGTCGTTCAAATCCAACTCAACAGCTACTACCTAGCGTCATAGCTACTTTAATACTTAGATATGACATTGTAATCAGCTGTAGAGGTGCTGTGGTGTTAAAACACGCCAAGTAGATCGATTCAAATCTCCAACCAAAAGATAATTGTGTGTGTGTGTTCCTTTAAAAGTGTTTTACATAGTACCGGCATAATTTGGCATAATTTCGTGTTGTTGTTCTCTTTTCTCCGTTTTCTAAGCAATCCATTTAGTATGGTTGTCAGTGTCACAAAGTAAATCCGTTACAGCGCACATCTACATAGTTCACCGGTGATACCGCGATATAACAACAATATGGGTATTACAGTTTAGTTGCCTTTCCTGTAAACACAAAAGAAAAAAAATGCGATAAAAGGTTTGTCTTTATTGGGTTGGTACATTTACTGCACCCACTTTGTCTGCTCCTAGTTGAATTCAGCAGCCGTGACGGAATAAAGTGCACGTGATACTGTACTTTATTCCGTCAAGGCTGCTAAATTCAACTGGGAGCAGACAATGTGAATGCAGTAAATGTACCAACATTCTTTATTATTAAAAATAGGTAAGGGGGCAGCTTAAAAACTCAACCACCAGATTACTCGCCGGATACGCCCTGTTCTTTCCGGTTGTAACCGGTTCCTATTGCTCTCTCAGGGTTTCGTTTACATAGGCAGCTCGATCATTTATTCAAAAATTATAACTAAGTCGAAGACAAGCATTTAAACTTGTATTATATGAAAGCTAATTGTCACAGAATTACTTTTGGGCTGAAAATTTTGAAGAACAAATTCGTTCATAGTTTCCAAATACAACAAAACTAGCAAATTGATGAAAATTTGGCTCAAAATCCAAGATGGCGGCCGTGTTTACAAAAAGTGCTCACAAAAATAGTCATCACAGGAAAATTAGGAGGAAGACAAGCCATCGACATGTTTTATATAAAAGATAATTAGATACGGGTTAATTTAAGACTCAAAAAATTTAAGAAAATATTCATCTTTGGTATCGAAATCCACAAAATCTAGGAAAATTGGTCAAAAATTCAAAATGGCGGATATGCAACAAATGATCAGGGCCGAACCCTGTGTTCTAAACAATGAAATACATTTCAACTACCCTGAACCGCAGGACAACCGGCGGTTGGGTTTGGAAATCATCCCCTAATATTCTGTGCAATAATAATCCTAAGATTACATCACAACATGCGAAGTTCGGAGTTCAAAAAAACAAGCGGCGATTTGCTAATCCGGAGCATCGAAAAAATCATACAAATCCATGTATTGGCATCTATGTTACTAATATGGATGTGCTAATAGCCTGCACAAGTGGTTGTTTAAAAACACTTTTCCTTGCAATTACACTTAACCTTTTGTGACTACACATTCAGTGATATGATAATGACCAGTGTTAAAATGAATGTCAAATGTGTAGTCACAATTATTGGGACTAGATTCTGTAAGCCCAAGAGTGCCGTGTAAATATCTGCTCATAACATTCAAACCATACATCTTTTAGCCCTAAGATTTCACAGGGTAATTGAGACAAATAGTAACTTCTTCAGACACCAAAATATTGACCACTTCCGGTAAAATCTGTGGTTCTGGTTACGAGGCTATTAGCGATCCATGGACCTTTAAGAAAACTTGTGCACTAAGCTCGTTCCTCGTCTCTATAAGGATTTCTATCTTAGGTATTCGTATTGATATCAAATAACTTACGTCCTGAACAAAGGATATATCGGTTCATGTTGAGGCTGTTGGTAATCTTCAAGTTGCATATTTGGCACCTCACACCGGTTGGTGACCTACATGCTGTGATAAAAACAAAAATTAAGTCAGTCCTCGTATGTAAAATTACAACCCGGTGTGAAAGCAATTATAGTCCACCGGGATCCACAGTCTAGGCTCCATAGACGACAACGGAATAAAGCGTGAAACTAATGTTGCGTGAAGAGTCAACTGAATCGAGTGCCATACTCTTTACCGTTGTAGCCGGACTGTAATTACTTCTACACCGGTTTTAGTTAGAATTTACGCACTCATCCCGTTCTCAAATGCCTTATAATATCATGATAAAAGTAAAATGTAAATTTCGTTTGACATGTTTATTTTTACTGACCCAACATATGCCTGTGGCCATTATATAATCAAAAACTTAAATCTGCTTCAAGCCGGTGTGGCAGGAGATATAGTCCACCGGGCTCACAGTCCGACTACAATGGTGAACAATAGGGCAATTGATTCAGTTGACTCTTCACGCAACATTAGTTTCACGCTTTATTTCGTTGTCGTCTATGGAGCCCGGAATATGAATCTGCCTGTACTATATCTCCTTTTACACCGGTTTAAAGTAATTATAGTCCGCCGTACTCATAGTACGGCGGGCTTTTCTGAGATTTCCGATAATACTTCCAACGGCTGCCGGCTATGTGAAATAGCCGGGAAATTTCGCCATGTACGTGTCTACGCTCATTCATTCGTTGTTCCATCGGTTCAGGATAATCAAGGTAAAGGTTATTTTCGTGAGGTTGCACTATTTCATAAATGGACGGGACATAAATTTTGGAGTTTCCAGCTCCGCCGTTAACTTACAATCGGGGATCCCAAATTAGCTCAAATTGTAATTACAAAATCGCTTCTTTCATACGCATAAAGACAATTTGTGTTGTACAATACGTAGCACTTAATATTTTATAAAAGAGACTTTAAACTCAGGAACTGGCAAACCATACATTACATTTTATTCAGTCCCGACATACAGTGCAAAATACCACCGTACTGCAAATGTCAAGTGTTTTGTGCCAAGTGACTAAGTCTAGCCATAATGAGTCACGCAGCCCGCCTAGTCTCCCTCCCCAGCCGCAGCGATTCCCAGAAGTACGCCCTCTAGCTTTTATATGTCGTGTTGAATGGGCTTTATGCCACTAAACAGGTAGCAAGTCAATACCTTTAATCCTCCGTTGTGCACTCAATTTTTGTTTATGGCTCCTAAATTTTTTTGCGTGGGCTTTATACTTGTGCTTTAAATCACTGGAGCGTAAATTCTCATTCAGCTGAAATACTTGTAGTATGTATCATGAATAATAACCAATTAGAGAGTGCTGTGTGGTCAACCACTTTTGGGGACGAGGCTATTACTTATCGATACCGCACCTGAAATTCAGGAGTTTCCGTTGATTTGTGAGAGATTGATAATTTTGTTCTACCACTACTGTCGCAATTGCTAGATACCAACAAAAACTACTACTACTATACTACGACTATGCTACTAACTATACTACTACTACTACTACTACTACTACTACTACTACGACTACTCACTACTACTACTACTCTACTACTACTACTACCACTACTACTACTACTACTACTACTGCTATTACTATTACTACTACACTTACTATTATTTCTACTACTATTATTATTATTACGACTACTACTAATACACTACTACTACTACTACTACTACTACTACACTACTTACTACTACTACTACTACTACTACTACTAGCTACTATACACTACGACTATACCCGCCTGTGGATATATGCTACATACGTCCAATTTTTTCGATTTCGGCTCCTTTTTTTCCATTTCCGTATTTTCCTCGCCCTATTTTCCCATTAAAAATACATATAGAAATCATCAACAGTCAAGGCCTCTTCGGGATCTAGAGTATCTAGATCTCCAGCGAATACAGCCGCGATAACAGAGAGAAAACAAAGCAACACACTACAGCCTTCATCGTGGTATCTTATAAAGTAATATGTTACACCTAGCACGATTTTGTTGTTGAATCGCAAGTCTTATCATTTCTCCTCACCTTATAAATGAAATTAATTATTACACGGATGAATTTTAAGTATTAAGGGAAATCACAAAATATTTCATTTTATTCTAATTTCACCATTCCATCATTCATTCATTTATGTTGAATTATTTAATCTACCTCAAATAATTAACTCAATTGATCAAACGTGTGTCATATATACGTTTAAAGCTACACGCAATTTAAACCAATTAATTTATATGATGTGCCTCTATTCCACTTCTATGCTCCACTGAAAATATTTCATCGAAGAAGCACTCATTATGACAGTGATTGAATTTGGCATCACTCGTTTTGTGCTTCCTTTGTAATTCTGATCACTTAAAATGAAACACACAAAACTTTAAATTCTCTTCAGATGTTAAAATACTTGCAAAGTCCCCTGTATCGGTTTTCTTCACACGATGCAGGGGCAACTTATAGTCCAAAGGTCGAATATGCACGTAAAATTAGGCGCACGTTCAATTCCCTTAGGGCAACTCTTCAGAAAAATCTCAAGATACGAGCTATTAATCACAAAATGCCTCTTTAAAAGACAAACAGTCTAATTTATATCCGTAGATAATTTAAAGCACATCATTGATGTATGTTCAACTGATTTGGTCCAGGCTTTTGTTGAATATTAAAGGACCACAATACATTGACCTAGGACATAATGACCTGGACCCTTCCTGAAATTACTTCCGCAATTTTGACAAGAATTTGGTGTTTAGATTCTGACAAAAACACAACAAAAACAACCAACAGTACAAAAAATACAAATAGTTCGGGCAAGTCCTGCCACAGAAAATCAATGAGTTGACATCCCTGGCAGGGTTTCAAACATGAAGTCTCACAATATGCCAGGGCATGTTTTTTGACACAACTCAAAAGCATTCAGACGTTTCATCCATTGCACTCAGGCATGTAGTAAGATATTTATCTGACCGTGGCAAAGGATTAGCCGGATTAGCACATAACAATATCGATGGTAGAAGCTGAATGACAGCATGCTTTTCAAGTTTTTGATAAAATGATACAGGAATGTCACAGCCTGATGAGAAATAAAACGTATAAGGAACATAATATTAGTTTAATATTCCTCCTTTTTTTTTACAAATTTAAACGCCCAAAATATTTTCAAATTTGTGGAAGTGATTTCATTAAGGTCCCTTTCAGGTAGCGCGAGCGCTTACTGTTGGTTAGGTTATGAATTCGCTATTTTTGTGCCTCTCCATGGGGAACAGTTTCGCCTCAGAAGTTCATTTTCGCCCGGAATCCCCACCTTTAGTTCTAATTGTGGGGGCACATGTGGTGCAGTGGATCACCGTCGCCGCATAAGGTTGTGGGTTGGCCCCGGTCGCCAAGGTCTGTCACTCGGGCAAGGCACTTTAACCTCGTCTGCCTCTCTCCACCCAGGAGTAAATAAACGGGTACCGGTGTATGGTGGGAATGATAACAACCGCTGTGCGGAGGAGTGGCGACCCCCCCCCCCCCCACAGCAACATTATATAAGGGAGTCTGGCCCAAATACCAAAGACAGCGAGATGGCACTCCGCCTGCATTTTAGTTCCAAAGCCTACAAATTTCTCAAAATTTCAGTTTCCAACACCCTACATTCAGAGAAAAAGGAATGAGGTAGTAGGTCTATGTAAAAAGTGCACCTTTTACTGTATACAATTTAAATTTTATAAATAGCAATATTTAACAGGGAAAGCTCCATCATCTCCCAATAGATTTCTCTCGATAGCTTTTGGCGTGTTACGAATATAAATGGAAATAAATGGGGACTTCTTTTGTTGAGTGTGTATGTATATTTTATATGGTCGCTATATGACCACAGACCTACAAAATAGAAGAAGTTATTAGAAAGAAATTGGCTGAAGCCGGAGTTTGAAAGTTATGAATGCGTGTGATTAAATGAAATAAATGGAAATGACTTTTAAAGTCGTGTATGTTAAGGACGTGAATGGTTCCTACCTGACATGACGGGAGCATTGAAATACTAAGACACAACTATTTTCTTATTCAAAATGGCCACTGAATGCGATTTGACAATTTGTCAAAACCCAAATGTTGATTCGCTGTGTTCTAAGGAGTCGAATACATATTGATGATGCCGACGATGCTACGATGATAAAAAATAACGATAGCAGGATGATGGGTGTGATCCATATACAGCCCAATTCGCTAAACTGGGATTTGGTGCAGGTGAAACATCAGAGCCAAAAGGTGCCAAAGTGTAGAAAAGGTGAAGATAAAACATAATCCAACGATAAACTGAGGGTGCATTTTAAAAACAGGCTTGGTAAATACAGAACTTATAGAATACAGAATACCAGATGTGGCTGCAACATTCTGTTGATAGGCAGAGCGGCTTCTTGAAAGGCTGGCACTGATGGAGCGAGCACAGCAGTAACTGGTAGCTGATGCCAGATTCTTACAGCACATGGGTAATTATGGTTGCTTTAGGAATGTTTTATTTTAAATGATGATCATGTCTCTCAAAATAAGATGCTGGATGTATGGACTGAGGAAACTGGATATTAACATGTGTAGTGAATCTTGTAGAACATTTTGGCTTGAGAAAGGTGACGTCTGATATGGAGTGGATCCCAGCCAAGGATGGTAATTTAAGGTGTTACATGTGTTGTTGTACGGTAATCTCCAAATACAAAGCGGCAGCTGCTCTCTGGACGGGTTCAAGGCAATCAACTCTATCTAAGGTGTGCGGGCTCCATACTTCAGAAGCGTACTCCATTTGCGGACGTATGATAGTTTTGTACGCTTTTTCTTTGACGCTTTGTTTACAGAAAGAGTACGGCGGATTAATCCAAGTGAACGACTGGCTTTTTGCTTGATCTTGTTGCAGTGGTTATCCCAGCGGAGGTCATGTGATATGGTCACACCAAGGAAGTCATGACGATCTACTCTCTCAAGACACTTACCAAAGATTGTGTACTGGTGGAAGCTGGGTTGGCGTTTCCTTGTGATGGATAGGAAGGCACACATTTTTACATTAAACTGCATAAGCCAAGTGGAGGACCAATCCGTAAGAGTATCAAGGTCTTGTTGAAGGATGATATGATCTTCTGGTGTGTCGATATTTCTGTATACGTATACCATGCTGTCATCTGCAAACAACCTCATTGTGGACTGGATTTGATCTTGTATGTCATTTACATATAACAGGAAGAGTGCAGGGCCTAGTACTGAACCTTGTGGTACTCGGGATGAAACTTTTCCCCATATGAATGGGTGCCATTGACAGAAACAGCCTGATTCCTGTTTCCTAGAAACGATTGGATCCAAGCCAAGGTGTTTACTCCGATGCCATAGTAATTTAGTTTGACTGATAGACGGAGATGTGGAACCGTATCAAATGCTTTACCGAAGTCAAGGAGAATAACATCTGTCTGGCCAATGTTGTTTTGGGTAGAAGCCCCATTCACGGATGATGTAATTTTGTTTGTGTAATCGTGGAAAGCCGTTCACAGAACCTATGCTGCGAATCCAATAGAATATTATTTTCTTGTAGGTGCTTGGCTATGTGACTAAGGACAATATGCTCCATGATCTTACAGAAGAGACAAGTGAGTGAAATTGGACGATATTTTGATGGATCTGATTTAGAACCCTTTTTGTAGATGTCAGTTTTGGTAATAAACAAAACTAGTGTTAGACTCATCCCTGTGTATCGTCCACCACCTTCCAGGGAAAATGGTCTCAAAATTCTTAAATGAGTTTGATACTTTCCTTAATGAGATTGCTCTTGTTCCCGCTAAAACGATACTGCTGGGTGATTTCAACGTGCATGTCGACCTCCCCGCTAAACCGGAGTCTATTCATTTTTGGAGATTCTGGCTGCTAATGGTTTTCACAACATATCCATGGCCCTACCCATAAAGATGGTCACACTCTGGACCTGATCATATCTCTTCTTGAAGATGGATTAGTTGCTGGGTGGGGCCTCTTGCCTGGGCTAGGCTCTGATCATCGTTTGATTAATTGCACGATTAGCAGCCAGAAGTCAACACTCATGAGAACTCTGTGCACCATCAGAAATATAAAGAATATTGACAAGGACTCTTTCTCAAATGACATTTCATCCATGATTGGCAGTCTTGACCTTCGTGATGACTCAGTTGATGAGGTGCTTGGTAAATTTGAGGATGGCTTTAATTAGTGTCCTCGATTCCCATGAACCTCCTCAACAGCGTTCCCGCATTATTAGACCACCGATCACCTTGGTTTTAATAAGATATTGATGATGGCCAGACGTGAACGTAGACGTTTAGAGAGAAAATGGGTAAAAACTAGAAATATTGTCGATCTGGATGCATACATTGTACAATCAGCAGTTGACTGGTAAAACTCATTCATCATGCTAAGGAGGTTTAATACGCGAAAAATTAGAAAATGCTAACAACAAAACCATGTTTGCTACTCTGATTAAGCTTTTTGAACCCCAAAACCAAACTTCCTAACTGTAATTCAGCTAATGAACTAAGCGCTCTTTGTCAGGTTTTTCAGCGACAATGTATACAAAATCAGACGGGACCTTGATAATTATCCAGGTCCAACTCGCATGAATATCCATCGGGACAATACTTGAATGGACCGTTCCAATACTGGAGTTTAATCCAGTCACCGTTGAAGAGGTAACCAAGGTGATTATGTCAACTCCGTCAAAATCATGTTCGTATACAACCACCTCTCCAGTGGTGTTCTTAAGGATAATTTTGCACTCTGGGCGAGCCATTAACACTGATCTTAATCCATCAAATCCGCACTGTGTTTTCCAGCTAAGCTCCGGGAAGCTGCCGTGACCCCCATTCTCAAAAAGCCTACCCTAGCCAAAGATGTGCTCAAAAACTATCGCCTGTGTCAATATTAGCTGCGTGTCTAAGTTCATGGGAAATATTGAGTGCTCGATAAAGGATCATCTTGTCTCAATGACTTAAATGAGAAGATTCAGTCAGCTTACAAAGAATACAACAGCACTGAACCGGCACTTCTGCGTGTCAAGACCGATTCCTCAATGCAATTCCAACAGTAAGGCAGTTGCTATTGTTCTGCTATAAGAGCGTTCTGCAGCTTTTGACTTGTTTGAGTGTTGACAGCCATTCTTTTGGATGGGTACGTTATAACTTTCAAAATTCAGGTACGGCCTATACAGTGGTTCGGTCTTACCTGCAGAACCGCTCTTTTCGTGTGCGCATTGGGGATGCAATTTCAAACAAGCATCATCTCCCTTTCGGTCTTTTCCTCCTCAGGGTTTCTGTGGTCGGGCCTCTCCTTTTCATAATGTACACACACTGTATCGCATCAAATCAGCCCCGGAGCACAATTATTGCTTACCACATTTATGCTGATGATGTGCAGCTCTATTTGACCATTTGATCCTAAGATTGATGGTGATGCCAATATCTGTGTCAAAAAGACCTTCTCTCTTTGTATTGATGAAATCATTGAGTGGATGGGCCTGTAACAAACTCTCAAATTGAGATGAAAAGACAGATTTTTTCATCGCATGTTTCATCCTATTACAATACACAAGTCGCCTCAAAGATACCATCAGGGTCGGACAGGGGATTTTTCCCCAGTCCGCGGCAATTAGAAACCTTGGTGTCGTGCTTGATCAGACAATTTCTATGACTGAACATGTAAAGCTCATCATTAAGTCTGTTAATTTCCACCTCCGCAATATTTACCGGATCCGCCGCTTAATCACATTTGAGAGTTGTCTTAATCTCGTTCCGTTCACAAATTATTTTATCTCGCATTGACTAGCCAATTCACTTTTGTATAGAATGTCGGCCAGCGTCGGAGTAACTTCAGATTTTGCAGAATAGAGCAGCCATGCTGGTGTTTTCAGATCTGATAGAAGACACCAGCCACACTACTACTCCTTAAAGAGTCCATTGGCTACAATTAGTGAGCGCGTGTCCTTTAAAGCTTATCTTCTTATTACAAGGCATTTCCGGACAATTGCCATCTTACTTGTCCGAATACCTCTCTTTGTATATTCCGGGCAGGCCAGGATTGCGTTCTGCAGATGACAAGACGCTCCTCACTGTTTTCCCGCACAAAAAGGTCAGTGGTGACAGGGCTTTCCAGCAATGCGGGCCCCTAGCCTATGGAAATCTTTGCCCATCTCTGTTAACCACTCCCAGTTCAAATTGTTACTGTTCTAAACTAATACTGTCATCTTGTAGGGTTTGATCAACACTACAAAAAAGTCAATAATGACCCTTCATCACTTGACCCATGGTTTAGGGGCAAAGGTTCAGAATACTTCAAATTACGTTACACTTAAATCACTACTCCTGCTCCTCCTACAGATTAAGCAACCTGATCGTGTGGTCACGATGCCTATGAAGTAGCTGAGCCCTTTTACAAAGGTTATGGGTGAAGAGGTCAATATTGGGTCATCTGGGGTACAAAGGTCAAACTATTTACTGTGTGTAAAATTTTTAAATACGGTCCAAATAGAAAATCTTTTTATCCCATCTTATAGGACTGATGAGTCGGGTCAATAAAAGTCAATTAGTACTTCATCACTGGAAGCATGGTTAGGGGTCAAAGGTCAAAATACTTCAAATTACGTTACTTTTCAAATCGCTACTGCTACTTCCTCCTACAGATTAATCAACCTATCGTGTAGTCATCATAATGAATTAGCTTGAGCCCGGTGTGCAAAAGTTATGGGTGCAAGATGTCCATATGGGGTCATCTGAAAGTCGCAGAGGTCAACATATTTACTCGGTGTAAAATTTAAGCTAAGGTCAAATAGAAAATCTGTTTAGGGCATCTTATAGGACTAGATGAGCGGTCAATAAAAGTCAATCATGAATTCATCACTTGACCCCTGGTTAAGGGGTCCCAAAAGGTCAAAATACTTCAAAGTTATGTTACACTTCAAATTCACTACTTCTACAATTACATAATGTGATTCACGTGACTCATGTATGTGTATAGTTGTAGGTACAAAAGTTCTTAATGAATTTTGTCAAGGTCCTTTGGGGTCACGGAAGTCCAAGACCTGATTTTCACTAAAAATGCTACTTCTCA